>JBBGZY010002300.1:112500-129706 GCA_037952925.1 Lithobates clamitans | reverse complement strand
TTGGATGATTGAAGTGTTTTGTCTTACTCACTAAGCTTAGTAAATGAATGCTATTGAGTAAAATGTATTTATAAACAATGCCTTGAAAAAGTATTCATACCCCTTGAAATTTCCACCTAAACTGACCGGCCGGGCAAGGAGAGCATTCATCAGAGAAGAGCCAAGAGGTCCATGGTAACTCTGGAGGAGCTGCAGAGGTCCACAGCTCAGGGGGGAGAATCTGTCCACAGGACAACTATTAGTCGTGTTCTCCACAAATCTGCCCTTTATGGAAGAGTGACAAGAAGAAAGACATTGGTGAAAGAAAGTCATAAGAAGTCCTGTTTGTAGTTTGTGAGAAGCCATGTGGAGGACACAGCAAACATGTGGAAGAAGGTGATCTGGTCAGATGAGATCAAAACTGAACTTTTTAGGCTAAAAGCAAAACGCTATGTGTGGGGAAACTAACACTGCACATCACCCTGAACACACCATCCCCACCGTGAAACATGGTGGTGGCAGCATCATGTGGTGGGGATGGTTTTCTTCAGCAGGGACAGGGAAGCTGGTCAGAGTTGATGGGAAGATGGATGGAGACAAATACAGGGCAATCTTAGAAGAAACCTGTTAGAGTGCAAAAGACTTGAGACTGGGGCGGAGGTTCACCTTCCAGCAGGACAACGACCCGAAACATCCAGCCAGAGCTACAATGGAATGGTTTAGATCAAAGCATATTCATGTGTTAGAATGGCCCAGTCACAGTCCAGACCTAAATCACATTGAGAATCTGTGGCAAGACTTGAAAATTGCTGTTCACAGACGCTCTCCATCCAATCTGACAGAGCTGAGATATTTTACAAAGAAGAATGGGCAGAAATGTCCTCTCTAGATGTGCAAAGCTGGTAGAGACATCCCCATAAAGACTTGCAGCTGTAATTGTAGAGAAAGGGGGTTCTACAAAGTATTGACTCCGGGGGGCGCCATACAAATGTCCCCCCCACACTTTTCACATATTTATTTGTATCATTTATCATTTTTCTTCATAAAATCCTAATAAAATACATTTACGTTTTTGGTTGTAACATGACAAAATGTGGAAAATTTCAAGGGGTATGAAGACTTTTTCAAGGCACTGTATATTAACAAATAGTGTACCGCACTCCTCAATCTCTGGCGATCAACTGTAATTTTTCAACATCTAATCAAGAACAATGATACATAGTTACTATGTAACTACAGTATTTATACAGTAGAAGGCCGGGGACAGCTGCTGTACTATAATATGTACTATACTATTCTATAATATATATATATATATACTGAGGAATAAATCAAGAAGAAAAATGAAGAAGACAGAGTGCTGCAACATTGATGTTAATATGTTTATAAAAATTTACACTGTAAATAATATTAAAGAGCAACAATGTTACAGCACTCAGTCTTCTTTATTTATTCTTCAGTATATATATATATATATATATATATATATATATATATATATATATTTATATATTTATATTGTCTTCTTTATTGTTTAGTAGCAATATGATTACAACACACACAAATATACGCGTTGATACATATATATAAAATATAAGTATAAGTGTACCGCACTCCTCAGTCTCTGTCAATCAATTGTAATTTGTCAACATCTAATAAAGAACAACGATACATAATTACTTTGTAACGGTGTATGGTACATTGTATATAGGAGGTTGGGGACAGCTGCTGTACTCTAATATGTACTATACTGTTCTATTATATATATATATTGAGGAATAAAATCAAGATGAAGAATAAAGACTAAGCACTGCAACATTAATGTTCTTAAAAAAAAAAGGAAAGAAAGAAAGAAAGAAAGAAAGAAAGAAAGAAAGAAAGAAAGAAAGAAAGAAAGAAAGAAAGAAAGAAAGAAAGAAAGAAAGAAAGAAAGAAAGAGAGAAGAAAGAAAGAAAGAAAGAAAGAAAGAAAGAAAGAAAGAAAGAAAGAAAGAAAGAAAGAAAGAAAGAAAGAAAAGGGAAGAGAAAGAGAGGGAAAGAAAGAGAAAAAAGAAGAGAAAGAGAGAGCGAGTAAGAGAAAGAACAAAAAAGAAAAAGAAAAGAGAAAGGGTAAAGAAAAAAAAGAGAGAGAAAGAAAAAAAGAAAGGTAAAGAGAAAAAGAAACAAAGACAGAGAAAAAGAAACGGAGAGAAAAAGAGAAAGAGAGAGATAGAGAGTAAGAAAAAGGGAAGAGAAAGAGAGGGAAAGAAAGAGAAAAAGGAAGAGAAAGAAAGTGAGAGAGAGAGAGAGAGAGAGAGAGAGAAGGGAAAAAAAGAGAAAAAGTAAAGAAAAAGAGAGAGAGAGAAAATGAGAGGAAGAGAGAAAAGAAGAGAAACAGAAAAAGAGGGAGAGAAAGAAAAAAGAAAGGTAAAGAGAAAAATAGCGAAAGAGAGAGAAAGAAAGACAAAGAGAAAAAGAAAACAGGAAAAGAAAAGAGAGGAAAAAAATTAGAGAGATAGAGAGAGAGTATTACATAGTAACTATATATACACTGTGTATACATTAAACAGTAACAATGTTACAGCATTCAGTATCCTTTATTCTTTCTCTTTATTTATCCTTCAGTATAAAGTCGTCTTTCATTTTTTGGTAACAATAACATTACACTTTTTTTTTTTACAGAACATCACTGTCCCAGCGCTCAGTCTTCTTTATTCCTTAGCATATATATATATAGACTGGTATATACATTTAGTATATATATTATAGACTAGTATGGTGTATATTGGAGTCCAGCAGCTGCCCCCCGGCCTCCTCTCGGTCTCCGACCCTCGAATCGATAAGTCGGGTCAGTTCTTGAACTAAGTGGATTTTGCGCGGGTACCGCTGTCACAAAGCCGGTTGGGCCGGATGGACATTACCAATAAAATCCCACAATCTGGGTGGTTTTAGCGAGGAGCGCGGGACGGTTTCCTCCAGCCGCCTTCCACCTCCAGCTGGAGACAGATGAGAGAAATATTAGAAGATATAGATATATAGGATACGGCGGGCCGGAGGTGGGAATAGCCCAGAGAGTTATTTTCTCATATTCATAGCAAAAATATGACTCCAGCTATGAAACCCCGCACCGTAGGGGCAGCCTTGCCCTCCCCGCGGGCGGCCTGGGAACCGGCCCTCCAGCATGCTGGGCGGATTAATGGCTGGATTTAGGGAGGGGGGGGGGGGGGCATGTGAGAAATTGTGAAGTTCTGGAGGATTTCTGGAGCAGAGGGAGGAAAGAATAGAAATGTTCCTCAAATATGGAATGAAAGTAAATCATGATTGTTACAGCTTAATGAAAGGAGCCTCTGCACCACGGGAGCTTACACTCTAATGTCATCATCCCCCCACCACAGTCACACACTATTATTATTATATGTTTATATAGCTCTGACATATACCGCAGCGCTGTACAGGGAACACTGAGCCAGTCACATCAGTCTCTGTACCAGAGGAGCTTACACTCTAATGTCCCCCCCCCACACACAATCACATCAGTCTCTGTACCAGAGGAGCTTACACTCTAATGTCCCCTCCCCCACACAGTCACATCAGTCTCTGTACCAGAGGAGCTTACACTCGGGGTCAGACTAGGCCATGCAAGGATCACCGATAGATCGAGCGATCCCTTTTACAATCTAATCCGAGGGGGTCCATGGTAATCCTTCATCCCTGCAGTTATAATTCACTATATACCAACCTATAAAATGATAATTTTTACTGGAATATAGAATAAACACAGATAGTCAATAAGCCATTAACTACAAAAACAAATTCATATGTAATGCGATGTAAAAAAAAAAAAAAACTGTAAGAAAGATTTATTAGTATATGAGGTAAGACATAGGCATTAAAACCTTCTACACTGTCCCTAGAAATTGCGTGCAGTCGGCATCAATAATTTAGAAAAAACGGAGTATAGATTGAAACCTGTTTGTTTTTGTTTTTTTTATTATTTCTTCAATTATCCCATATTTTTAAAAGTATTATTAAATATGAATTAGATTTGATATTTAATTTAAATATTTTTCATAATAATAATAATCACAACAATAATATTACAAATTATTATAATCATTTCTACAGTTATCACATTTTTTTTAAGTGTTATTAAATATTAGATTTAATTCAAATCTCCTTCATAAAAATATTTTTTAAGTATTATTAAATATTAAATTAGATTTAATATTTATATAAATGAAATATTAATTCAAATATTCTTCATAATAATGCTATTTTCAAGTATAATTACATAATAATTAGATTTAATATTTATTTAATTCAAAAATTATTCATAATAATATTAATTAATTACAAATTATCATCATTTCTACAGTTATCATATTTTTTTAAGTATTATTAAATATTAGATTTAATATTTAATTATTTAAATATTTTTGTAATAATAATAACAATATTAAAATTATCATCATTTCTTCAATTATCCTATTTTTTAAGTGTTATTTAATATTAAGATTTAATATTTATTTAATTCAAAAAACTATTCATAATAATAATCATAACAATATTAAAAAATTATCATTTCTACAGTTATCATATTTTTTTAAGTATTATTAAATATTAATTAGATTTAATATTTAATTAAAATATTCTTCATAATAATATTTTTGTAAGTATTATTACAAAATGGTTAATTTAATATTTATTTAATTTAAATATTTTTGTAATAATAATCATAACAATATTACAAATTATGATCATCATAATTTCTTCAATTATTATTTTTGTAAGTGTTATTAAATATTAATTAGATTTAAGCTCTAAGGAGCAGGGCCCTCTGATTCCTACTGTATCAAATTGTATTGTATTTGTACTGTCTACCCTCAAGTTGTAAAGCGCTACATAAACTGTTGGCGCTATATAAATACTGTATAATAATAATAATTTAATATTTAATTAAAATATTATTCATAATAATAATAATCATCATAGCAATAATATTACAAATTATTATCATTATCACCATAATCATCATCATCATTATTATTATTATTAATATAATAGTAAAATAATAAAAATAACATAATATTCAATAACAATAAATAAAAGTAAAAAATGTAAATATATAATGCATATAATATGCATGCTACATACTGTATATAGCACAGTCGAAATTTTACACCATAATTATATTATATATAACAATCAAGTTTTAGAAAGTGTTTGCCTTTTTTTCTTTGATGCCTTTAAAGTCATTTTTGGGAATCGCTCTCCTCGTAGGGGTGGCATCGCAGCTGATGGCACGCTGGCGTTAGAGGACAGACATAAGGGGGTCATTTAACGAAAGGATTAATTTTTAAGCCGGTCCAACAAACCGCCACTCACTACGAAGAGCCAATCCAATTTTTTACACAAATATCACTTCAACTTGCTGCTTAAAGGATCGTTCCACATTTCCCTCCATCCCAGAGCTGACACTCCAAAGCCAGAGCAGCAAAACAATTATTGTTTTAAGTAATAAGTATTCATTGTGTTACATTGTTTCATTTGGATTGTGCGGGTTCTCGAAGACTCCAGTGTGTCCAATCGGGAATGTTCACATTGGGACACCGTGTGTAATATTTTATTATTAAATGGCAAATAATTGGAGAGACGTTTATTTACATTGCAGCATTTTAATGCACTCGTCACAGTGTGTTGAAATGTATATGTTGTTCCCCATAATAAAAATAATAATAAAATAATAAATAAACAATAAAAAAGAATAATATCAATAATAATAAATAAAAATTTGCTGCATTTTAATGCACCTGTTACAATGTGTTGAAGTGCATATGTCGTATTGCTCCCCATAAAAAATAAAAAATGTAAAAAATAATAATAATAATATTTCAACAATAAAATACTACTACAACTACTAATAATAATAATACAAAATAAATTAAATATTGTTGCATTTTTTGCCCTTGTCACAATGTGTTGAAATGCATATGTGGTTCCCCATAATAAAAATATGTGATTCTCATAATAAAAATAATAATAAAATAATAAACAAATAATAATAAAAAAAGAAAAATATCAATAATAATAATAATAATAATAATAATTAAATATTGTTGCATTTTAATGCACCTGTTACAATTTGTTGAAGTACATATGTAATTTTGTTCCCCATAATAGAAAATTTTATAACAATTCAACAATAAAATACTACTACTACCAAAAATAATAATAATAAATAAATTAAATATTGTTGCATTTTTAATGCACCTGTTACAATTTGTTGAAATGCATATGTCGTATTGCTCCCCATAAAAAAAATAAAAGTAATAATAATAATAATAATTCAACAATAAAATTCTACTGCTACTACTAATAATAATCATAATAAATAAATTAAATATTGTTGCACTTAATGCACCCGTTACAATGTGTTAAAATGAATATGTTGCACCCCATAATAACAAAAATAATAAACAATAATAGTAATACATAATAATTCAACAATAAAATACTACTACTACAAATAATAAATAATAATAATAATAAATAAATAAATGAGATATTGTTGCAATTAATGCACCCATTACAATGTGTTGAAATGCATATGTCGTATTGCTCCTCATAAAAAAACTGAATAAATAAAAATAATAATACCAAAAAAAAAAAAAAATACTACTACTAATAATAATACTAATAATACACAAATTAAATATTGATACATATAATGCACCAATTACAATGTGTTAAAATGAATGTGTTGTTCCCCATAATAAAAATAATAAAACAATAATAGTAATATATATATATATATAAATAAATAATAATTTAACAATAAAATACTACTACTACTACTACTACTACTACTACTACTAGTAATAATAAATAAATTAAATATTGTTGAATTTGATGCACTTGTTACAATGTGTTAAAATAAATATGTTGATCCCCATAAAAAAAAAAAAATAAAACGATAAAAGTAATTAATAATAATTCAACAATAAAATACCACTACTACTACTACTGCAAAAAAATAATAAATATAAATAAACTAAATATTTTTGCATTTACTGCTCCTATTACAATGTGTTGAAATGCATATGTCGAGTTGTCCCCATAATAAAACAATAATAAATAATCATTCAACAATAAAATACTACTACTATTGCTACTTCGACTACTACTACTACAAATAATATTAATAATAACAATAATAAATAAATTAGATATGGTTGCATTTAATGCCGCCATTACAATGTGTTAAAATTCATATGTCGTGTTGTTCCCCATAATTAAAAAAATAATAATAAACTAATAATATTAATACATATATAAAAAAAAATGAAAAAAATAGCACCTATTCCTATATCTGCACTGCAGTGCAGCTGGTTTTAATAAAATTCAACATGTCCATTTCTTTGTCCGTAGAGGTCAATGGCGACGCATCAAAGCGCATTGGCACCAGGTATTACCAAGTCTTGGTCAATGGCTTTAACAAATGGAAACGCACATTGACGGATCGCAGCGCACCCGCCCAACGCTACAAAAACACACACACATGGATCTCAATGAGCATTTAAAGTGGCCAAAAAAGCTACTTAAGATCTGGTAGAAATGCTCATAGTATTTACATTTCACCGCCATGTTTTTTCGGTCTCGGATATCGTACACAAGGCTCGCGCATTAAGGGTCTGTTTTTTGTGACAGCTAAACTTGTCGGCACTCACTAAAATTGTGTGGAAAAAATATTTCTCTCTATGTAAGCGGATCAGAGAATTAGCTTCATTTTTTTTTTTTTTTTGTTTACTTACAAGACCTGGCAAGATTACGGGAAACCCAGAGGACGGAGATTTCACCAGAAAATGTTCCCAACAAACACCAACCCGCAAAGCTGGCATAAACACGCCTGCCGAGCGTAAAAACGAGGAGGCCGAGTACGTTGGAAATACGACCAAGATGTCTGGGCAGTTTTATTTGTCTGCGTTTGCTCCCAGCCAGGCCCAAAGGAAATATTAAAATGTAAAAAAAAAAATAGGAACTATAAAAAAAAAAACAATGCTCCAGATCTGTTTGGAAAAAGAGCCAATGAGCCCGCCTCATCCACATGCCACACCGCATTGCTTCCCAGCTCTCATAGTGCCACCCATCCTCCTATAGTGATCCACAGTGCCCATCAAACAGCACCCAGCTCCCCCCCCAGAGCACTCAGCCCCCACACTGCCCCTCAACCCCCCACAAAGCCCCCCAGACCAGCTGAGAGCCCTCAGCACCCACACTGACCATCAGCCCCCAACAGAGCCCCCAGATCCCCCCGAGAGTCCTCAGCACCCAACCTGCCCCTCAACCTCCCCACAGGGCCCCCAGACCCCCTGAGAGTCCTCAGCACCCACACTGCCCCTCAACCTCCCACGGAACCCCCAGAATCCCTAAGAGCCCTCAGCACCCACAATGCCCCTCAACCTCCCCACAGACCCCCCAGACCCCCTGAGAGCCCTCAGGATCCACACTGCCCCTCAACACCCAACAAAGCCCCCAGACCCCCTGAGAGCCCTCAGCACACACTGCGCCTCAACCCCCCCCCCCCCCCACAGAGCACTCAGACCCCATGAGAGCCCTCAGCACCCACACTGCCCCTCAACCTCCCCACAGGGCCCCAGACCCCCCTGAGAGCCCTCAGCACCCTCACTGCCCATCAGCCCCCCACAGAGCGCCCAGACACCCCAAGAGTTCTCAGCACCCACACTGCCCCTCAACTTCCCACAGAGCCCCCAGAATCCCTAAGCGCCCTCAGCATCCACACTGCCCCTCAACACCCAACAAAGCCCCAAGACCACCTGAGAGCAATCAGCACACACTGCCCCTCAACCCCCCCCCCCCCCACAGAGCACTCAGACCCCATGAGAGCCCTCAGCACCCACACTGCCCCTCAACCTCCCCACAGGGCCCCCAGACCACCTGAGAGGCCTCAGCACCCTCACTGCCCATCAGCCCCCCACAGAGCGCCCAGAATCCCTAAGAGCCCTCAGCATCCACATTGCTCCCCAACCCCCCACAGAGCCCCAGACCCCCTGAGAGTCCTCAGCACCCACACTGCCCATCAGCCCCCACAGACCCCCTGAGAGCACTCAGTGCCCTCACTGCCCATTAACTCCCCACAGAGCGTCCAGACATCCTGAGAGTTCTCAGCACCCACACTGCCCCTCAACCTCCCACAGAGCCCCCAGAATCCCTAAGAGCCCTCAGCATCCACATTGCTCCCCAACCCCCCCACAGAGCCCCCAGACCCCCTGAGAGTCCTCAGCACCCACACTGCCCATCAGCCCCCACAGACCCCCTGAGAGCCCTCAGCGCCCTTACTGCCCATTAGCTCCTCACAGAGCGCCCAGACACCCCGAGAGTTCTCAGCACCCACACTGCCCCTCAACCTCCCACAGAGCCCCTAGAATCCCTAAGAGCCCTCAGCATCCACATTGCCGCTCAACCCTAACCACAAAGCCCCCAGACCCCACAGTGCCTCCCAGCGTCCTGCAGCCCCCCACCCCCCTTAGTGCCTCCAAACTCTGCAGGGCCTTACAGTCTCCTGCTGTGTTCCTGCATTAGTCTCTTGCAAAGACCCCATCCCCCACAGTTGCCCTCAACTCCCTCCAGAATCCTCATCCTTTACAGGGTCACCATGTCTGGTGCAGAACCCCCAAAGTCCTTCCACAACCACATCAAAAGCCTTCCAGCATTTCAATACATACTTAATATCCCCATACTTTTATTGCATGAGTATAAACGTTTTTACTGTTGGGTCATGGTAGGATTTGGAAGAATTTACCGGGCCCCCGGCCTCGATAGGGTTGTGAAAACCTGTTCTAGGGTACAAGATCCATTGTTGGATAAGTGACGCACTAAACTCAGACTAGGAAGGAAGACACCACATTTTGGGTTTATAGTCATGAAACTGTTTATTGGTCAAAAGTTTTATTCAACAAAAAAACATAAATCATGTTTCGGGGATCCTAGAGAACCCCTTTCATGAGGGCCATAATCTAACCACTGGGACTTCCATTAGTATGGTAAATGTTGTCTATTGTTATATTACTCAAATATTCAACGCTAATTGAAGGCCTAAGGAGGTTGATCCAAGGATTCATCTGAATGCCGGTATGGGGTCGGGGGAGAAGGAACAAAATGGAAGGGGGAGGGGGGACAATTTTTTTACCGTGCTGGAACCACACACATGAAGGTTCAACCTGATGGACCTCTGTCTACTTTGAATCATGTAATTGCTATATACAGATTTAGATATTGTATCCAGCAACCCATAGAATATAGTAATGCAATATGGGGTGCTAATAAATCAACTAACTCATCCCCCCCAACTTATATGAATAGGAACACCAACAGACTATATCATCCAAACGGGACTGTATTGATCTCATGGGTACCAATAAATGGTGTCCAAATATATTCCAATGAATGTAAGCACATGTGAGATATCCGGCATGCCTTATCCATACAGTAGGTCACAGTCCAAGACCCTGAGGAAGGGGCACTGAATACCCCGAGACGTGGGTTTGGGACCTCTTTTTCTTATTCTTGGTATGCCGCTTATACTTTCTTCTTTGTAAAAATGGCTGTACTTTAATGTATTGATAAGGCACATTAAATATCTATTGTTATCTGTTGCTGTATTCATGTGTTATATCAATTATAATCCATTGGGACATCATTTATTATCATGATCTAGTCTGTGGGTGCGATTACTGCATTACATTCCTAATCGTTATATTAGAGCCCTGATGAAGGAGGTTCCCTAGGACCCCTGGAACGCGTTGGTTCTTTTATTGATGAACGCGACTTGTGATAAAAAAAACTGTTTTCGAACTGTAAAAATGGCGCGGTGCTCTCCGTCCTCCTCACTGCACTTCCCGGGACAAGAGTCCTTCACTCCGAACGCAGACTCAGCAAAACAAAGAGAACTCCCATTCTATACAGTCTGTGAAGGGCTACTCTTTTTCTGGAAGTGACAGATCCCTCTCAAATAGGGCCGTCAAGCTTGAATGTCTATTAAAATACATCAGGAGAAGAGGGAGAGAAGGAGAGAGAAGGGGAGAGAGAGAGGAGGAGAGAGAGAGAGATGAGAGAGAAGGAGGGGGGGAGAGAGCAGTGGGAGAGAAAGAAGGGAGAGAGGGGAGAGAGAGGAGAGAGAGAAGGGGGGGGAGAGGGGAGAGACAGGAGAGAGAGAGAAGGGGAGAGAGAGGAGAGAAGGGGACGAGAGAGAGAGGAGAGAAAGAAGAGAGAGAGAGAAGGGGGAGAGAGAGGAGAGAGCAGGAGAGAAGAGAGAAGAGGAGAGAGGAGAGAGAGATAAGGGGGAAAGAGAGGGGAGAGAGAGGAGAGAGAAGGGGGAGAGAGAGGGAGAGAGGAGAGGAGAGAGAAGGGGAGAAAGAGTGGACAGAGATAAGGGGGAAAAGAGAGGGGAGAGAGAGAGGGAGAGGAGAGGGAAGAGAAGGGGAGAGAGAGGAGAGAAGGGGGGCAGAGAGAGAGAGAGAGACGGGGAGAGATAGGAGAGAAGAGAGGAGAAGGGGAGAGAGATAAGGGGGAGAGAGAGAGAAGGGGGAGAGAGAGAGAGAGAGAAGGGGAGAAAGAGGGAAGAGAGAGAAAGGGGGAGAGAGAGAGAGAAGGGAGGAGAGAAGAGGGAAGGGAAAGAGAGGAGAGAGAGAAGGGAGAGAGAGAAGGAGGAAGAGAGAGAGAGAGAAGGGGGAGAGAGAGAGAGAAAGGAGAGAGAGAGGATAGAGAGAAGGGGGAGAGAGAGGGAGAAGGGGGAGAGAGAGGAGAGAGAGAAGGGGGAGAGAGAGGAGAGAAGGGAGGAGAGAGAGGAGAGAGAGAAGGGGGAGAGAGAGGAGAGAAGGGAGGAGAGAGGAGAAGGGGGAGAGAGTGGGCAATAGAGAGAGAAGAAGAAAGAGAGAGGTGGGAGTGAAGGCGAGAAAGGAGAGAGTAGGGGGAGAGAAAAAAGGAAAGAGAGAGGGAAAGGAGGGAGAGAGCGGGAGAAGAGGAAGGAGAGAAAAATAGAGAGAGTGCAGGAAGGGGGAGAGAAAAAAGGAGAAAGGGAGAGAGAGAGAGAGAGAGAGAGAGAGAGAGAGAGAGAGAGAGAGAGAGAAGAGAAAGAGAAGGAATGGAAAAATGGAAGGTGAGAGAGAGAAGTGGAGCGGGAAAGGGGGGAG
Organism: Lithobates clamitans; assembly: GCA_037952925.1. Classification (NCBI taxonomy): domain Eukaryota; kingdom Metazoa; phylum Chordata; class Amphibia; order Anura; family Ranidae; genus Lithobates; species Lithobates clamitans. Next base: position 117,540 of record JBBGZY010002300.1, on the reverse strand, counting down.
ATAGAGGAGAGAACAAGAGAAAGAAGGGAGGAGAGAGAAGGAGAGAGGGAGCAAGAAGGCGAGTGATAGAGATGGAGAGACAGAGAACGAAAAGGGAAGAGAGAAGGAGAGAGAGAAAGAGAGAGAGAGAAGGGAAGACAGAGGGCGAGAAAGAAGGGGAGTGATAAAAGAGAGAAAGAATAAAATGGAGAAAGAGAGAGAAGGGAAGTGAGAAGGAGGAGCAAGAGAAAGAGAGAGGAGAGAGAAGGGGGTGATCGAGAAGGAAAAGGGAAGAGAGAAGGAGAGAGAAGGAGGAAGAGAAGGAGAGGGGGGAAGTACAGAGACACACAAGTTTTCGGTATTGTGAGGATGATTTAATAAAGGAGTCACATTACACTGATCTGTTTTATACCAATTATTCAATCAGGTTGGGTAATTAATGAATACACATAGGAGCGCACATCCCGTGTCTCTGTGTTTTCCTCCATCGCTGGGCACATCGGAGAGATGTTTTGCTATTTCTGTTCTGACTTTAAAGTTTTCTATGAGGCTGCGAGTTCTGTGCCAGCTCTCATCTATTCTGGGCTATGGCACAGGACCAGCCTGGAGATAATAATATTTATATGTACTCTATCTATCTATCTATCTATCTATCTATCTATCTATCTATCTATCTATCTATCTATCTATCTATCTATCTATCTATCTATCTATCTGTCTATCTGTCTATCTCTCTATCTATCTATCTTTACAAATTAATACACAAACACTAATGTGAAGAAGTGTAAAAAAATAAAAATAAAAGAATAAAAAGATTTTTTTCTACAAATGACCGAAGTAAAATCCGGCTTCACTGAATTGAATATGTGAACAATCGGGGGGCTCATTTGCACCCATGGCATTAAAGTTTGTCGGCCTGTGTTGACCAACGCATGCTCAATGCAGGGATGCAGCCAGTCCTATGGCTGTCTATGTATCCCGTCCACACCGAAGCATCGCATTGATGTGCACTGAGGAAAAAAATGGAGACGTGACGCTTTTTCCTTGCAGCACACATAAACGCGTTACAACGCGCGTCAACATATCGCAATGCACTGCAGAGCATAGAATTACAAGTTTTTTGGGGTTTTTTTGGTTTATTTTTAAAGCAATCCCTGCTTTGTCTTCTAACAATGGATTGCAGGACAAGTCAAGGTTGCGCACACACAACATATGCGCACAACAACGTACGCTGTATGGTGGAACAAGTTCTACATGAACAGGGTCTCCCCCCTTTTTCATAAGTCAGTCCCATTGGGTAGAATTGATCGCTATGTCCGTTCCATTAGCTCATCTAAACTGCATTTATGTCAAACCTCAGTCGGTAAAATGAAGGATACAGATTTTTATCCCTTTAACTTCATTCTATATTTCAATGAAGAAAACATTTAAAAAACGGGGAAGGATTTCGACACTTTGTTAAATTACCGCCATGACATATGTAATATATATGGATGACATTCAGGGCTTTGCAGCATATTTATGTTGCACTGTGATGTCACTATTGAAGATACGGCAATATATAGACACGCGTACTGCGAATCGTTTGATGTTCGCGAAGAATGGCGTTTCGCTGGTAAAATCGGTTGCAGAAATTTTTCCATAAGCCTTGAAAAACATGTCACGAAGGATCTCCATCGAGAGACCCCCCCCCCCCCCCGGATTACAATGCCGGGATTGATCACATCCCGAGCGAAAATCAGATAAGGTACGTCCGGCCTAATCCCCGTCCTGGATGAATTACGGACATTTTATTTTCTTTCCAGATTTGCGTTCATTGTTAATAACTCCTCGGGGGCCGAGAATTTCTTTTTCCTTTTTTTTTTTTTTTTTTGTAACCCGATTCGGCATGAGAAGTGAGAAACACCGATCTGCCGAGCTGGCAAAAAAAAAAAAATGGTCTTTTTTTTAAATTTGTCGCCAACGCAATCGCTTTAAAATCCCATTGAGGTCCTCAGCAAAGGAAACATTTCAATTCTGATCCGGAAACTTGTTGGAAAAATGAAGATCGGCGATGAAAATGACGTCTTTATAGATCTGCAGAGTGACGGAATATTTCCCTAGAAATTCATTGGATTCAGCGCAGGGTTTACTATTGAGAGGAAAAATAAAAAGCTTTTCTTGTTTTGTTTTTTAAATTTCTTTTACGCCAAGCCCGGGTATTTGAGGTGTATACGGGATATTTTGTGGACTGTGGAAATCTGCACATTCAACATACAAGACGCATTTCCCCTGCCGAACCGCGCTGAGCGAGCGTCTATGTACTAAAGTAAACAGAGGGCCCCTTTATTGGTGCCGATTTGTATCTTCTAATAAGACGGGTTCTGAACCAAGTTGCTGATCGAAAATAAAAAAAAACGGGAACAGCATTCCACGGCGAACGTATAAAAAAAACGCCCACGTGTACCATACAACCGCCATCCCTTGATATAGCACAGAATGTCGCTGCCCCTTGTTGTTCCTGTGATTTGTTATATATGGTTATTAAGTTAAGAACATATCTCTATTGAGTTATTGCAAAACAGACTTCAGACTCTCTCTTTAGTAGAGCAAATACAACCGAGGCGGATTTATTCCAGCAACGCCATCAAAACATTCACACCCAACCACTGCCTACTATGTGCATTGCTGAAAAAGACATCAGTGGGGTCAACTGGAGCAGACGCTTCAACAAATGACAACTGGTGTCACCTGAACCGTATACATCCCTTCTAGTTATACAAATATATATATATGTGTGTATACACATATATATATATATATATATATATATACACACACACAAACACGTTCCACTAGAAGCAGCCCTGACAAGACAAACACAAAAGTCTATAGTGTAGAAATGCACCTTGAAGATTACCCACATTTTAATGCATAAAGTTTATACAAAGTAACATCAACAAATGTTGGCTTTACTGTGTACCTTTTGCACACTAAGCCCCCCCCCCTATTCGCTGGTGCGACTTGTCGTGCAATTTGACAGTTTAAAAATCGCACGACGAGCCACACCCCTATTTGTGCCTATGGTACCCGTTCAAATCGGTGCGACTCCAAAACTGTAATGCCCCGTACACACGGTCGGATTTTCCGATGGAAAATGTGTGATAGGACCTTGTTGTCAGAAATTCTGACCGTGTGTGGGCTCCATCACGCATTTTTCATTGGATTTTCCGACACACAAAGTTGGAGAGCAGGATATAAAATTTTCCGACAACAAAATCCGTTGTCGGAAATTCCGATCGTGTGTACACAAATCCGACGGACAAAGTGCCACGCATGCTCAGAATAAATGAAGAGATGAAAGCTATTGGCCACTGCCCCGTTTATAGTCCCGACGTACGTGTTTTACGTCACCGCGTTCAGAATGATCGGATTTTCCGACAACTTTGTGTGACCGTGTGTATGCAAGACAAGTTTGAGCCAACATCCGTCGGAAAAAATCCTAGGATTTTGTTGTCGGAATGTCCGATCAATGTCCGATCGTGTGTACGGGGCATAAAATGTTTTTTGTTTTGCTGATTTCACATGTGTGACTTGCATAGACATCTGCACAGATGACGGCAAGCTGCACGTGAAATCGCACTGACCGGCGGCTTTGAGATTTTACCGAAGTAGTGCAATATCAAAGACGCATTCAGTGTGAATGGAGGTTAATAAAGAATAGGAGCGTGCTGTAACTACTTGTTTTCTCAGAAGATGTGCTAGTTTCATTATATATATATATATATATATATATATATATATATATATATATATATATATTACACACACATATATATATTTTTTTATACATGCACAAACAATTTGATCCAATATATACCCATAACGCAATCAAATATATGGAGCGAGAGAGAGAGAGAGAGAGAGAGAGAGAGAGAGAGAGAGAGAGAGATTATGTGTGTCACTATCAAAAATGATATATATATTTATGTGTGTATATAATATATATATATATATATTTTTTTTTTTATACACACACATAAATATATATAATTTCTTTACAGTGACACACACATGATATATATATATATATAGAGAGAGAGAGAGAGAGAGAGAGAGAGAGAGAGAGAGAGAGAGAGAGAGAGAAGAGAGAGAGAAGAGAGAGAGAGAGAGAGAGAGAGAGAGAGAGAGAGAGAGAGAGAGAGAGAGAGAGAGAGAGAGAGAGAGAGAGAGATTATGTGTGTGTGTCATTATCACAAATAAAATATCACACATAATCTCTCTCTCTCTCTCTCTCTCTATATATATATATATATACTATGTGTGTGTGTCACTGTAAAGAAATTATATATATTTATGTGTGTGTATAAAAAAATATATATATATATCATTTTTTGATAGTGACACACAAAATCTCTCTCTCTCTCTTTCTCTCTCTCTATATATATATACAGTATACACACACACACACACACACACATAATCTGATCCAATATATAGCCACAATATATATATATATATATTTATATATATATATATATATATATATATATATATATATATATATATATATATATATATATATATATATATATATATATATATATATATATATATATATATATACATACCAGTATATTTTATTTTTTATTTTTTCGATAACAGTTGCATGACTAGAAAAAAATGGTTATCCTTGTGTTAATGCTTTGTGTAAAGGAGAAGATCTTTTATTTCTGGTAAGTGGATTGTATACTACATATATTTATATATATACACATACATACACATACACGCATATATTGGTGGGACACTGATGTTTTTTTTTTGTTTTGTTTTGTTTTTCTTTTTTTGCTGCAGTGCTATAGAAGGAAGAAAATAGTTTTCACACTGAGCTTACTTCAGGTTTATACAAAATTTTTTATAGGAATTTTAAAAAAATGTAGAGAGAGAAAGAGAGAAAGAAAGAGGGAAAGGGAGAGAAGGAGAGTAAGTTTGTGTGCTTATATGTTTGTAATATTAGATAGTAAACTTATTTTTTTGGACACGTATATTTATATATTTTGTGGTTTATAATGGTATATT
>JBBGZY010002300.1:0-107500 GCA_037952925.1 Lithobates clamitans | reverse complement strand
TGGGCATAGGCTGGCATCTCCCCTCCTCCCCCTGGCACTCACCAGGGTTGAGGTCCAGACATGCCCCCGTGTCTTCCGCCTCGTCCAGCTCCTCTGGTGGGCTCAGGCCGTCCATAGACAGATCCAGTCCTTTCTGGTGGTGCCAGTCCCGCAGCTTTCTCTTCTTGTGCCCCCCGATCAGAGCTTCCACAGAGAAGGCATGAGCTCTGGAACTGAGGGTGACTGTGGATCTCCTCCTGTCACTCATGATCTGCTGCCACCCCCAGTGCCAGCCAGTGCCAGCCCTACATCAGTGCAGCTGCTGCACCGTCTGCTGCGGACCACTGACTGACCACCACTGCTGGGCTGAGGGGGAGGCGAGGGGGGCCGGCCTGTCCTGCCCCTGGGACTAGAGAGGGGGGGCAAAGGGCTGGCCAATCACAGGGCAGAGGAGGGGACTCCAAACTTTTTCCAACTTTCATCCAAACTTCCAGGAGGATCCTGACTGACAGCACTGGGGGGGGAGGGGGGGGAAGAGACACAGACTTACCCTTTACGGACCCCCATCAGTCATATAGAGAGGCAGACTCCCCAATTCCTAAACACAGGGACCCCAAACTGCCCCCCACCCCCTCCTGGGCTCAGAATTATACACATACAGATCTATACGAGGTGATTGCAACAGATCCCCAACACGCCAGTCCTGGCTATTCAAAAAGGATGTAACTTTATATGTGTGCATGGGAAACATTTTGATACATTTTAATGCTACTTTGAAAAAGAAAAAAAAAGGAAACAACCAAGAATTGTAAAAATGTATTTAGAGGAATCCAATATTGTTACAAAGTCCTTTTTAAAAAATATATATCTCATGAAAAAAAAAAAGTCTGTATTTGAAAAAAATCAATAAACAGATTTATAAAAAAAAGTCTGTATTAAAAAAAAACAATAAACATATTTATTAAAAAAAAAGTCTGTATTTAAAAAAAAAAACAATAAACAGATTTTTATATATATATATATATATATATATATATATATATATATATATATATATATATATATATATATATATATATATATATATATATATATATATATATATAAAAGTCTGTATTTGTTAAGTTAAAAACTTTCATTTTGCAATGAAGACGCTAACTTTTATAACAAAAGTAAGTGAGCAAAAACAAAAGTGCATCAACAAATTTCTAGTTATTTTAGCCAGAAAAAAATAATGGAACTATTGATCGAAAATTGATGGAATCTGCAAAAAAAAAAAAAAATGCGAAAGATCAATTGTCAAAAAAAATAAACTCAGCCAATTTACAATAGCTGATCGATCGTGCATTTTTTCTTTAATATTTTATCGATCGCAAAACACAGCTAAAGATTTTTATTTGATGCTAATTTGACCGATGGAATCAGCAAAAAAAAAAAAAGCGAAAGATCGATGGACTTTAATAAAAATAAAACAAACCTTGTCCGATTGCCAATATATGATCGCTCGTGATGTTTTCCTCAGGTCATTTATTGATCGCAAAACACAGCTAAAGTTTTTGAACTGATGCGGATTTGACCGTTGGAATCAACACAAAAAATAAATAAGTTTAGAAAAAAGGAAACGATGAACTTTAATGGACAAAAAAAAAAACCTTCGCGAATTGACAATATCGGATTGATCAGGAGTTTTTCGACAATCATTTATCGATCGCAAAACACAGCTACATTTTTGAAATTGATACCGATTTGACTGTTTTCACTAAAAAAAACAAATGTAAAAAAATGTTCTGATGGTGACATATTCACAGAGATAGTTCTGGGACAAATTCACTAAGAAATAAAAAAAAAAAACAATCTTAAGTAATAATAATATAATAATAAATAAATAATAATATAATAAATAATAATATAGATAAAATAACAATAATAATATTAATATAAATAAAATAATAATACATTAATAAACTGAAAATAATATAAATAAAAAAATACATTAAAAATAACAATAATTTTCTTACTTAAAAAAAAAAATAATAATAATATAAATAAAATAATATTAATATAAATATTATTAAAAGTAACAAGAATGTTTTTTACTTTATTGTAAGAATCAAGGAAGAGATTTCCACACAAAGTATTAAAGTTAATAATTGGCAACAGTTTCGGCATCCCTACCCCTTCTTGATGATTTGGTAAAATGATTTTTATCATTACTGTTAATAAAATATAAATCATTTGCAGTTATTGGATATTCTATATACTGAATAGCCCAGATATGACATGGACTGCACTAAAACGGGCACAGATGATACAGATCCTATGTGGCTCCTACACACTGTATATGCGATCTACTCCGGTATATTCTATCTATTCCAAATTGTATTTTTAAAAAAAATAATAAATATATATATATATAAATTATAGAATACATTGTATGCACTATACTTGGTACGGTACACTTTTTCCCATGCCATGCCATGGTATTTTTTGGTTCCTTCCTGTATGTGTGCCCAGCTGTCCCATATAATGTTGGGCGTTTTTTTTTTCTTCCAGGTTGGAAATATCTAATAAGCTCTCACATCTAAGGTACATCAAAGAAAAGACATATCTGCACCTGGTTGCCACTTGTATATTGGGCACACACGTCCTGGTTAGAGGGCAATATATCCAACTGGGTGCATCTACAATGCTGGGCACTCTACATCCTTCCAACGACAGGCTGTGTGCCAGGCTCTGATATTTGCCCATGGTTTAGGGTCTAAGATAACTCACTCCTGTGCCATCCTCTCAAATAGTATGCCCCTATATCAGGATGCCACATACAACACCCCTATGCCAGGCTTCATCATACAATGCCCCTGTGCCATTTACCTACATAAAATGCCCCTGTGCCAAGCTCCTACATACAACACCCCTGAGCCAGGCTTCCACAAACAACACCCCTGTGCCAGGAATCCCACATACAACACCCCTGTGCCAGGCTCCCACACACAACACCCCTATACCAGGCTTCATCATACAATGCCCCTGTGCCAAGCTCCCACATACAACACCCCTATGCCAGACTGTCCTATACAAAGCCTAGGACCGGGTTATCCCAAGCAATGCCCCTGTGCCAAGCTCCCACAAACAATGCCCAAGTGCAGTCTCTATACGATTAAGCCCAGTGGCCTGTAGTGACCTCAGTGGGCAAAGGCAAAACCCTGTGCTAGTTACCTACATAAATTGCCCCTGTGCCAGGCTCCTACATACAATGCCCCTGTGCCAGGATCCCACATACAACACCCCTATGCCAGGATCCTACATACAACACCCTTGTGCCAGGATCCCACATACGACACCCCTGTGCCAGGCTCCCACATACAACACCCCTGTGCCAGGATCCCACATACGACACCTTTATGCCAGGCTCCTACATACAATGCACCCGTGGTAGGCTCCTACACACAATGCCCCTGTGCCAGGCTTCATCATACAATGCCCCTGTGCCAGGATTCCACATACAACACCCCTGTTCCAGGCTCCATCATACAATGCCTCTGTGCCAGGATCCCACATACAACACCCTTTAGCCAGACTGTCCTATACAAAGCCTAGGACCGGGTTATCCCATGCAATGCCCCTGCGCCAGGCTCCCACAAAACAATGGGTACAGTCTTTATCATATTAAGCCCAGTGGCCTGTAGTGACCCCAGTGGGCAAAGGCTGGCATCCCCCTCCCCGGAACTTACCGGGATTGAGATCAAGACATGCCCCCGTGTCCTCTTCCTCATCCAGATCCCCCGGTGGGCTCAGGCCGTCCATAGACAGATCCAGTCCTTTCTGGTGGTGCCAGTCCCGCAGCTTTCTCTTCTTGTGCCCCCCGATCAGAGCTTCCACAGAGAAGGCATGAGCTCTGGAACTGAGGGTGACTGTGGATCTCCTCCTGTCACTCATGATCTGCTGCCACCCCAGTGCCAACCAGTGCCAGTCCTACATCAGTGCAGCTGCTGCACCGTCTGCTGTGGACCACTAACTGACCACCACTGCTGGGAGGATGAGGGGAGGCGAAGGGGGGGGGGGGGGTGTGCTGGGGAGGGGACTCCAAACTTTCCTAACTTTCATGAGGATCCTGATTGACTTCACCTTTTAGGGGGGAGGGGGGAGACACAGACTTAACCCTTACTGCATCCACCATGGGTCAAATATAAAGGCAGATTTCTGATTTATACACAGGGACTCCAAATACACAGATTGCAACATATCTCCGGCATCCCTGTCCTAAAACAGGTAAGATCCCCCAATATCAACTGCCCATAATTCACTATCCTCAGAGACCCATATAATTCACTATCCTCAAAGACCCCCATATCCCCCCATAATTCACTATCCTCAGAGACCCCCATAATTCACTATCCTCAGAGACCCCCATACACCCCAATAAGTCACTATCTTCAGAGATCCCATAGAGGCAAGATCCCCCATACACCCCCCTTTCATATTCCCCTGTCCTCAGGCAGAGGTAAGATCCCCCCCCCCCCACATCCCCACTGTCCTCAGAGACCCCTATAGAGGTAGGATCTCCCATATCCCCCCACAAATCACTGTCCTTAGAGTCCCCCATGGGAGTAAGATCCCCCTGTATACCCCACCCTCAAAGACTCCGCTTGAGGTAGGATCCTCTATATCCCCCTATTATTCACTGTCCTCAGAGACCCCCATAGAGGTAAGATCCACCATATCCTCCCATCATTCACTGTTCTTAGAGCCCCCCATAGAGGTAAGATCCCTATATCCCCCTCCCCCATCATTCACTGTCCTCAGAGCCCCCCATAGGGGTAAGAAACCCCATATCTCCCCATCATTCATTGTCCTCAGAAACCCTATAGAGGTAAGATTCCCCATATCTCCCCATCATTCACTGTCCTCAGGGACCCCCATAAAGATAAGATCTCCCCATCAGTCACTGTTCTCAGAGACCCCATAGACGTAAGATTCCCCCATATCTCCCCATCAGTCACGGTTCTCAGAGACCCCCATAGAGGTAAGATCACCCCCAAATCATTCACTGTTCTCAGACACCCCATAGAGGTACGATCCCCCAGACCCCCCCCATCATTCACTGTCCTCAGAGCCCCCCATAGAGGTACGATCCCCCAGACCCCCCCATCATTCACTGTCCTTAGAGCCCCCCATAGAGGTACGATCCCCCAGATCCCCCCCATCATTTACTGTCCTTAGAGCCCCCCATAGAGGTACGATCCCCCAGACCCCCCCCATCATTTACTGTCCTCAGAGCCCTCCACAGAGGTACGATCCCCCACACCCCCCCATCATTCACTGTTCTTAGAGCCCCCCATAGAGGTACGATCCCCCAGACCCCCCATCATTTACTGTCCTTAGAGCCCCCCATAGAGGTACGATCCCCCAGACCCCCCCCATCATTTACTGTCCTTAGAGCCCCCCATAGAGGTACGATCCCCCAGACCCCCCCCCATCATTTACTGTCCTCAGAGCCCCCCATAGAGGTACGATCCCCCAGACCCCCCCATCATTTACTGTCCTTAGAGCCCCCCATAGAGGTACGATCCCCCAGACCCCCCCCCATCATTCACTGTCCTTAGAGCCCCCCATAGAAATACGATCCCCCAGACCCCCCCATCATTCACTGTCCTTAGAGCCCCCCATAGAGGTACGATCCCCCAGACCCCCCCATCATTCACTGTCCTCAGAGCCCCCCATAGAGGTACGATCCCCCAGACCCCCCCCTCAGTCACTGTCCTTAGAGCCCCCCATAGAGGTATGATCCCCCAGACCCCCCCATCATTCACTGTCCTTAGAGCCCCCCATAGAGGTATGATCCCCCAGACCCCCCCATCATTCACTGTCCTTAGAGCCCCCCCCATAGAGGTACGATCCCCCAGACCCCCCCCACTATTCACTGTCCTTAGAGCCCCCCATAGAGGTACGATCCCCCAGACTCCCCCATCATTTACTGTCCTCAGAGCCCCCCATAGAGGTACGATCCCCCAGACCCCCCCCATCATTCACTGTCCTTAGAGTCCCCCATAGAGGTACGATCCCCCAGACCCCCCCATCATTCACTGTCCTTAGAGCCCCCCATAGAGGTACGATCCCCCAGACTCCCCCATCATTTACTGTCCTCAGAGCCCCCCATAGAGGTACGATCCCCCAGACCCCCCCATCATTTACTGTCCTCAGAGCCCCCCATAGAGGTACGATCCCCCAGACCCCCCCATCATTCACTGTCCTTAGAGCCCCCCATAGAGGTACGATCCCCCAGACTCCCCCATCATTTACTGTCCTCAGAGCCCCCCATAGAGGTACGATCCCCCAGACCCCCCCATCATTCACTGTCCTTAGAGCCCCCCATAGAGGTACCATCCCCCAGACCCCCCCCATCATTTACTGTCCTTGGAGCCCCCAATAGAGGTACAATCCCCCATATCCCCAAGTTCCGCCCATTCTCTTACATCTGCACTGTATTCTGTGTACAGATATTTCCATCACATAGCAAAAGATATTCCCTTATTCTCATCCATGATGGTGTGTGTGATATTCTACAGATCACATGACGGCATCATCATCAGATTGTGCTTCACATCCCACATCTTCCAGGGAAAAATATCAGAAGTTTTATCTATAGAAATTTACCCCGCAGAAATCCGATGGACGCGACAAACAATTCTTTATTGTTACAAAACTTTCATTTTTCTTTATTACATGATTGTCCGTTCTTCATCCTCTTCCCTCTTATTATCCTTCCCATATATATATATTGCACTATAGAGAGTTCTATGTTATATTTATATATCCCGGGATTCTATATTCATATATATTGCACTATAGAGAGTTCTATGTTATATTTATATATCCCGGGATTCTATAATCATATATATTGTACTATAGAGGGTGACATGTTACCTTTATATATCCCAGGATTCTATATTCATATATATTGTACTATAGGGAGTTCTATGTTAAATTTATTTTTCCCGGGATTCTATAATCATATATATTGCACTATAGGGAGTGACATGTTATAACCTGTATACTATGATAAAATTTATAGTTCTAAAAGGAGTTATATTTTTTTTTTTAACAGAAAAAAAAGGAGTTATATTTTATATTTATAAAGCTCTGCATCATGTAAAGTTAGTAAATATTGAATTAAAATGTGTTCTATGTGACATTTGTACAGCTCAGTATACTGTAGTAATAGTACATATCTCTGGTAAAATTGTTATATTTCAGATTTATACAGCTCTCTATAAGCAGATTGTTGTAAAAAGATTTCTATATAACTTTTGGACAGCTCTGTATCTGATGTTAGTAAATCGTGTTGCGAAGGGAGTTTTGTATCATTTGTATATGCCTCTTTATTTGATGATATTAGTATATATTGCTGTTAAAGGAATTATATTATATACTCTGTATCTGATAGTATTAGTAAATATTGTTGTTAAAGGTGTTCTATAGTATTTTTTATACAGCTCTTTATTCCAGAATATTTGTAAATACAGGAAAATAAAATAAAAGTTATATTTTATTTATTCAGCTCTATTTTCTGTAGTATTAGTAATTATTGTACTACATGAAAAAAAAATATAATAATAATAATAATAATAATATTATATATATATATACGGTATATATATATATATATATATATATATATATATATATATATATATATATATTAACATTTATACTCAAAATATATATATTTTTCTTCTTTTTTTAATACATGGTATTTTGTAATAATACACATTGTACTTTTCTCGTACCCTTGTCTGATGTCTGTGGAGGAGTGATATCGTTTATATCATTTTGTAACTTGTAATATTATAAAACACATTGTTACAGGAAAGAATCTCAAAGCAATGCCTGTATCTTATACTATTATATACAGGGACTGATCGATAATTCAATCGTTGTATAATATAATATATAATGGTACAGGGGCTGATCGATAATTCAATCGTTGTATAATATAATATATAATGGTGCAGGGACTGATCTGTGACTCAGTATAATATTATAATACAATGTAGTGTATGAAGTGTTACATTGTAACAACAATCCATCCTGACATGTGACATTTGTATTGGGATCTATTCCCCCCCATAGGGATCTATTATTCTATACCAGATGTATAGATGGGGGATTATAGAACGTTTTATCTCCATGAAATCTCTAATAGTGTTACACATTTTTTCTGCAGCCAGAGAGAGGAAAACTCACATCCATCCATCCGAGAATCCCACCATCCCGATCCTGTTATGGGGAGGTAAATAACGCTCTGTGCAGGAGCCGGAGATTATATATATATTATACATTAGTAGATAAGATTTCTGTATATCAGGGAAGGACGTTCTCTTTGGAGTTGCAAAAAAAATGTAAAAGTAATAAATCTTGTGTTAGTAACATAGTACAAAGCTTTATATAAATATGGAGGAATCCTCACAGGTTTATGAAAAAAAGAGAGGGAGACATATCACACAAACAACGTATATGTATTTATATACACACATATTGTATATACCTAAATAAATATATAAATACCACAATACAAAAAATATATATATATATATATATATATATATTTTTTTTTATATTATTATATATTAGAACTTAAATTATTATAAATTATTATATAATTTATATATTGTTTTATATATATATATATATATATATATTTTTTTTTTTTTTTTTGCCATTTTGCATTTTAATTGCATACATACCCAGGTCCTTGAAATCTGTGAGTTTTAATATGTTATTTTATCTTCAAAATATTCCTTCCAATCTTTTAAAGACTGGCAGCTTTGGTTGATCCCCGGTGATCCTGCCACGGGGGTCCTTCTTCAAGCACTTCCTGTTAAAGGGTGACAACTCTCTCTCTCTCTATTAATTGTTCTCCTGTGTTGTCACCCAAAATGTCACCGCCCCCCCCCAGCACACATTTATTAGTCCGCAACTAGTGTTAAAAGTTAAGCCGGACTTAGTTGGATTGAAGTTCAGCCGGTTCAGCAGGGGCCAACCGAGATTCGATCCATCTATGGGCAGGCTTGTTGCACCCAAGTTGATCCATCTTGGTACAACCAGCCTGTTGGATTTTTTTTTTTTTTACATTCGATTAGCCGGCAGCTATAGCCACTAGCGGTGATCATTGTGTTCTGGTGGAAGGGAAAGCTCCCTGCGCCCCCTGCTGGCAGAACACAATAGCGATACAGGAGGCATTCCCCCCTCCATTGGGTTGATGGGAGAATGAAGCGATTTTCTTTCCTTCCACCCATAGTGGAAGGAAAGAAAATGGAGTCATCTATGGGCTGCTTTAGTGTAACGTTTTGGGGGGCCACTAAGGACCCCCCCATCCTGAGGCAACAGTCACAACCGACCCGGAGGGGTGGTGAGAAGGAAAAAAAAACCCTAAGAAGGGATATGTTCAAACCGGTGACTGTAGAAAGAGTCCTCAGTTACCCCGAAACAACCCATGTTGTACGTTAATGGTGAGCGGGTGATGTCTATTCATCTATTATCCACCTATCTGTGTATCTATCTGCCTATCTACAGTATGGATCTACCTACCTACCAATCCTGTCCACAACTATCACCCAAACCGACCTCTCCGCTTCCTCCCAAGACCTCCAGCTCTCAGATCCTCTGTGACCTCTTCCCTTACTTGTCTCCAGAGCCTCTCCCATCCTCTGGATCTCCCTACCCCAATCTGTCCGACTGTCTCCTACTCCGTCCTACCTTTAGAGGATCCCAGAAAAATCAACTCTTGAAGAGAAGCCTATCCCGTCCCCAACTCAACTTTTAACTCTTCCATCAGCCGTATCTCCACCCCCCCCCCATTATTACCTTTTGTACCACCTGCCCCTCCCTATTAGATTGTAAGCTCCTATGAGCCGGGCCCTCCTAACCCTCTTCTGTTTTATTGTAAGTGTATTGTCTGCGCTGCACAAACTGTTGGTGCTCCATAATACCTGAATAATAATCATCTATCTATCTGCCTATTATCTACACTACAGTATGTATCCACTTATCTATGTATCTAAATAACATCTACCTATGTATATATGCATGTATCTATTATCTATCTGCCTATTTATGTATGTATCTGTCTGTTTATTATATATATCCATCAATCTATTTATTTATGTATCTAGAGAAGATCTACCTATATATGTATCCATCATCCATCTATCTAATAATCTAGATACCTTTTACCTATCTATATATCTATTATATTTATATGTCTATTTATACAGTATATCAATCTATCTAAGCAGATAACATCTACCTATCAATCTGTCCGTTCAATACCCCTCTATCTATTAATCCATCTGTTCACCGAGATACAATATATCTGTATACTGTATGTATATATGTAGGTTTCTATCTGATTATCTATCTATTGGTATATATCTATATCTATCCATAGATATCTATCTAGCTATCAGTATCGGTCTATGAGTATCCATCCATCAGTATCTTCCTATTTATCAGTATCTACTAGTATCTATCAGTATCTATTCATTGGTATCTATCCATCTATCAGTATCTATTCATTGGTATCTATCAGTATCTATTAGTATCTATCCCTCTATCAGTATCTATCTATCTACCTATCTATTAGTAGCTATCCATCCGTCCATCAGTATCTATCCATTATGGTGAGGCCGGATATACCGAATGAACCGGACGTGATGTAAGAGGTGTCTACAATGCACTGTTTGCACTATTATTGCTTTTCATACCGTTTTAAATTCCAGGATTATCAGGAACCGAAATATCCTTGAGAGATTTGGAGCAGGAGATTTGATCTTTCCTCTAGGAGATCGTTCAGGCCGATTGTTTTCCTCATCGAGGTAAGAGAGCTCTGGGAGCACGAAGATATCTCACAGAAGAATGGTTTGTCACATGAGTTTGGGCATCATTTTTGACACACTATCTGAAAGGACTTTCTGCATATACTGCACAGCAATCAGCTAGTACTATTTGGGACATTATATATTTTATTTGTCACAGATTTATTTTATTTAGATATAGGAAGTTGCGCTGATCACTACTCATTCATACCCATTTTGTTGTGCACTGTGTGTACTAAAGGTCTAGCAGCAGTTTTCACTTTACATTTAAAGTATTCAATTAGTTCAATTTTGTTCGCTTTGATAGTGCGAGGGATCACAGCACTATTTAGAATCTATCTATATCTATAATATTTATATCTATCTATCTATAAATCTATCTATAATCTATCTATCTATAATCTATCTATCTATAATCTATCTATAAATCTATCTATCTATCTATCTATCTATAATCTATCATCTATCTATCTATCTATCTATCTATCTATCTATCTATAATCTATCTATCTATCTATCTATAATCTAATCTATCTATCTATAATCTATCTATAATCTATCTATCTATCTATCTATAATCTATCTATCTATCTATCTATCTATAATCTATCTATCTATCTATCTATCTATAATCTATCTATCTATAATCTATCTATCTATAATCTATCTATCTATCTATCTATCTATAATCTATCTATCTATCTATCTATCTATCTATCTATCTATCTATCTATCTATCTATCTATCTATCTATCTATCTATCTATCTATCTATAATCTATCTATCTATCTATAATCTATCTATCTATCTATAATCTATCTATCTATAATCTATCTATCTATCTATCTATCTATCTATCTATCTATCTATCTATCTATCTATCTATCTATCTATCTATCTATCTATCTATCTATAATTAATCTATCTATCTATAATTAATCTATCTATCTATAATTAATCTATCTATCTATCTATCTATCTATAATCTATCTATCTATAATCTATCTATAATCTATCTATAATTAATCTATCTATCTATCTATAGATAGATATTATAGCTAGAAAGATAGATACCAGTCTATAATATTTATAATATCTATCAGAACATAGGGAAGGGGGGAGGGGGGGAGAGGGGGATGTGAAACCTTTAGACACATGGAGGGTGGGACTCGGGTTCAGGACTTTCAGTATGAAGTGGAGATGAAGACCCCGGAGACACGGCCGGGTATCAGGAGGGAAGTTCAGAACTAAAGTTTGGAAAGTATTCTTATACAGAAGGAGTAGTTGATGCCGGGAGAAGACTTCCAGCAGAGGAAGGGAGTCCATCAGCTGGAAGTGAATGGGACAGACAGAGATCTATACTACAAAATAAAATAAAAAAAAAAACTAAAAAAGAAACAAAAAAAAGTGTCAGACTGGAGGGTCTCCGGGGTCTTTTTCTGCCATCCCTCTTCTTTCTATAGACGTGTACAATACATTCCAACCACAGAAATAATGTCCTTCCCTGAGATATAGAGATCGATCTCATCTCCTAATATACATTGTCTGTGTGATTTGTCTCCCTCTCTGTTTTCATAAACATGTGAGGATTCCTCCATATTTATATAAAGCTTTGTACTGTATGTTCTATATTACTAACACAAGATTTATTACTTTTACATTATTTCCCAACTCCAAAGAGAACGTCCTTCCCTGATATACAGAAATCTTATCTACTAATGTATAATATATATATATATATAAAATCTCCGGCTCCTGCACAGAGCGTTATTTACCTCCCCATAACAGGATCCGGGATGGCGGGATTCTCGGATGGATGGATGTGTGTTTTCCTCTCTCCGGGAAAATATGTAATATAATTAGAGATTTCATGGAGATAAAACGTTCTATAATCCCCCATCTATACATCTGGTATAGAATAATAGATCCCTATGGGGGGAAAAGATCCCAATACAAATGTCACATGTCAGGATGGATTGTTGTTACAATGTAACACTTCATACACTACATTGTATTATAATATTATACTGAGTCACAGATCAGCCCCTGCACCATTATATATTATATTATACAACGATTGAATTATCGATCAGTCCCTGTACCATTATATATTATATTATACAACGATTGAATTATCGATCAGCCCCTGTACCATTATATATTATATTATACAATGATTGAATTACAGATTAGCCCCTGTACCATTATATATTATACGATTGAATTATCGATCAGCCCCTGTACCTTTATATATTATACGATTGAATTATCGATCAGCCCCTGTACCTTTATATATTATACGATTGAATTATCGATCAGCCCCTGTACCTTTATATATTATACGATTGAATTATCGATCAGCCCCTGTACCATTATATATTATACGATTGAATTATCGATCAGTCCCTGTACCATTATATATTATATTATACAACAATTGAATTATCGATCAGCCCCTGTACCATTATATATTATACGATTGAATTATCGATCAGCCCCTGTACCTTTATATATTATACGATTGAATTATCGATCAGCCCCTGTACCATTATATATTATATTATACGATTGAATTATCGATCAGTCACTGTACCTTTATATATTATACAATGATTGAATTACAGGTCGGTCCCTGTACCATTATATATTATATTATACAATTGAATTATCGATCAGCCCCTGTACCATTATATATTATATTATACAACGATTGAATCACAGATCAGCCCCTGTACCATTATATATTATATTATACGATTGAATTATCGATCAGTCCCTGTACCATTATATATTATACAATGATTGAATTACAGATCGGTCCTTGTACCATTATATATTATATTATACAACGATTGAATCATAGGTCAGCCCCTGTTGAATTACATAGAATAGTATAGAATACAGACGCTGCTATGAGATTATTTCCTGTAATACAGGATTTTATACTGTTATATCGTACAATAATAAACCATAACGATCGTTATTATATCTTTTATTTACGACGACAGAAATATGATGACGGGATTTATATTATCTGCGATTTGGTGTCGAAAAGATTCCAACCCCCCCAAAGACAGATCTGCTGCGATGGGCAATGTATGAAGATTAGATCTGATTGGTCGCCGTGACTTGCTGGTGGTTTTCCTCGTATTTGAAGGCTGATGATGGCGATTGAGGAGCCGGAGAGGAAGAAGTTAAAAGTTGATCTCAGGGATGGCGATCGCTTAGTACAGACTCATTCAGGAGCCGATGCTGCCACCTGCTGGTCAGTCACAGCGACAGAAGACTTAAATTTAAGGGGTTTTTGGAGGAAATGAATACTATCGGTCCTAACGCCGGAATGGCTTCTTTTTTATTATTATTTTATAATGATAATGGACAGACTATTGTTGAAATAGGACATGGGTAGCTGTGCACTGCAATGGGGGACATGGACAAAGCACAAATGTGCCCCCCCCCCCCTTCCTGTACCATAAGGGGCCACATGCCTTTCAATAATGGGGGGAGGGTACCCTTGCAAGGAAGGGTGGACAAAGCCCCCCTTTGTTGAGGGGTGAGGGCCCCCCCCCGGCCCCATCCCTACATCCAGTCCCCCTAAGACAATTGGGGGGGGGATATGGAAGTAACTTACAGTATAGTGGAATTTGGAATCTCCTTTACAAAAAGGGGGGGGGGGGGCAGACATCTACCCCACACAGGGGAATGATTACAGAGGTGCAGTGGTACCCCCAAAAAAAGTTAAATGTGAATAATACACACCAACACCACAAAAAAAGTCCTTTACAGTGCCTTGAAAAAGTATTCATACCCCTTTGAAATCTTCCACATTTTGTCATGTTACAACCAAAAACGTAAATGTATTTTATTGGGATTTTATGTGATAGACCAACACAAAGTGGCACATAATTGTGAAGTGGAAGGAAAATGATAAATGATTTTCAATTTTTTTTTTTACAAATAAATATGTGAAAAGTGGGGGGGGGGGCATTTGTATTCAGCCCCCTTTACTCCGATACCCCTAACTAAAATCTAGAGGAACCAATTGCCTTCAGAAGTCACCTAATTAGTAAATGGAATCCACCTGTGTGTAATTTAATCTCAGTATATATACAGCTGTTCTGTGAAGCCCTCAGAGGTTTGTTAGGGAACCTTAGTGAACAAACAGCATCATGAAGGCCAAGGAACAGACCAGACAGGTCAGGGATAAAGTTGTGGAGAAGTATAAAGCAGGGTTTGTTAATAAAAATATATCCCAAGCTTTGAACATCTCACGGAGCTCTATTCAATCCATCATCGGAAAATGGAAAGAGTATGGCACAACTGCAAACCTACCAAGACATGGCCGTCCACCTAAACTGACCGGCCGGGCAAGGAGAACATTCATCAGAGAAGAGCCAAGAGGTCCATGGTAACTCCGGAGGAGCTGCAGAGATCCACAGCTCAGGTGGGAGAATCTGTCCACAGGACAACTATTAGTCGTGTTCTCCACAAATCTGCCCTTTATGGAAGAGTAACAAGAAGAAAGACATTGGTGAAAGAAAGTCATAAGAAGTCCTGTTTGTAGTTTGTGAGAAGCCATGTGGAGGACACAGCAAACATGTGGAAGAAGGTGATCTGGTCAGATGAGACCAAAATTCAACTTTATGGCCTGAAAGTAAAACGCTATGTGTGGAGGAAAACTAACACTGCACATCACCCTGAACACACCATCCCCACTGTGAAACATGGTGGTGGCAGCATCATGTGGTGGGGATGCTTTTCTTCAGCAGGGACAGGGAAGCTGGTCAGAGTTGATGGGATGATGGATGGAGACAAATACAGGACAATCTTAGAAGAAAACCTGTTAGAGTCTACA
Organism: Lithobates clamitans; assembly: GCA_037952925.1. Classification (NCBI taxonomy): domain Eukaryota; kingdom Metazoa; phylum Chordata; class Amphibia; order Anura; family Ranidae; genus Lithobates; species Lithobates clamitans. The sequence goes on along the minus strand of JBBGZY010002300.1, from coordinate 91,792 downwards.
AAAGACTTGAGACTGGGGCGGAGGTTCACCTTCCAGCAGGACAACGACCCGAAACATCCAGCCAGAGCTACAATGGAATGGTTTAGATCAGGGATCCTCAAACTACGGCCCTCCAGCTTTTGCAGAACTACACATCCCATGAGGCATTGTAAAACTCTGACATTTACAGACATGACTAGGCATGATGGAAATTGTAGTTCCTGAACACCTGGAGGGCTGCAGTTTGAAGACCCCTGGTTTAGATCAAAGCATATTCATGTGTTAGAATGGCCCAGTCACAGTCCAGACCTAAATCCCATTGAGAATCTGTGGCAAGACTTGAAAATTGCTGTTCACAGACGCTCTCCATCCGATCTGACAGAGCTTGAGATATTTGACAAATAAGAATGGGCAGAAATGTCCCTCTCTAGATGTGCAAAGCTGGTAGAGACATCCCCAAAAAGACTTGCAGCTGTAATTGCAGAGAAAGGGGGCTCTACAAAGTATTGACTCCGGGGGGCGCCATACCAGTGGCGTCTCCAGCTTTCATATTTAGGGGGGGGCACATGGAGGGGACAGGGACGAAAGTAGGGGGGCAACTATAAAATGCATATATATATATATATAGGGGCGGCACAGTGGTGTAGTGGGTAGCACTCTCGCCTAGCAGTAAGAAGGGTCGCTGGTTCGAATCCCGACCACGACACTACCTGCCTGGAGTTTGCATGCTCTCCTCGTGTCTGCGTGGGTTTCCTCCGGGTACTCCGGTTTCCTCCCACACTCCAAAGACATGCTGGTAGGTTAATTGGCTTCTGTCTAAATTGTCCCTAGTATGTATGAATGTGAGTTAGGGACCTTAGATTGTAAGCTCCTTGAGGGTGTAGGGACTGATGTGAATGTATAATGTACATGTAAAAGCGCTGCGTAAATTGACGGCGCTATATAAGTACCTGAAATAAATATATATAGATATAAAGATATAGATATATAAATATATACTAGGGCCCTTTACTCCGATCCCACAATGGGCCCTTTCACATGTTCTGCAGTGAGCTCCCTTCCTACTGTATTGGGGTCCCCCAGGGTGGCAGAAAACAAGAGATATATGTCACCAGCATACTAAGAAAATATAAGGGTCCAAAGCAGTGGGAGAACTATCAGGGTTGCAAAGGATGTCTTCCCTCCGGGCCCTGGTGTTCTGCCACTGTGGGGTTCCCCAGCCTCCTCTTGCTGTCCTGCCCCTGCTATTGACAGCACTGGTCTGGCATCTCTTGGAATTTACAGGCTGGTTCTCCTGTCCTAAGGATGGGAGAAATCAGTCTGTTTTTTCAGTAACTGAGAGTCCGAGTGGAGTCCTCCCTGCAACTCGCTCTTCTCCCTGCCAATGAGGATGCAGGGGAAGGAGCAGATCGGGCGGCCGTGGTTGTGTGAGCGCTCGCATTATGCAGTGTCAGCGAGCAGAGGGAGGGGGGAGGAATCACCCGCAGGAGCTGACTGGGGACTCTCTCCCTCTTAGACATTGATTTTTTGTAAAAAAAAAAAAAAAAAAACATTTTTTTTTTTTTATTGGGGGGGGGGGCACAGCATAATGTTGGGGGGGTCAGGGCCCCCCCCCCCTAGGGACGCCATTGCCCCCTACACTTTACACATATGTATATGTTAAAACTACTCATCATTTTCCTTCCACTTCACAATTATGTGCCACTGTGTGTTGGTCTATCACATAAAATCCAATAAAATACATTTATGTTTTTGGTTGTAACATGACAAAATGTGGAAAATTTCAAGGGGTGTGAATACTTTTTCAAGGCACTGTAAACCCTTGCCGATCGCCCCACGTTCATTTACTGCAGGGTGGTGGCTCCTGTGCTCAGAGACACGTACAGGGATGTCATTCTACTTTTCCGGGTCTGGGACGGGCACACACGCACCGCCGGCGACCCATTACCGCTGTGTTCAATCACAGCGGGAGCCAATCAGCGGGTCCGGCGATCTTCGGGACACAGGCAGAATGGCGGTCTGCGTATGTAAACAAGGGAAGGCTATGTTCTTACAAAGCAGGAACACAGATCTATGCCTTCACACAGTTAAAGTGCCCCCCCCCCCCACACAGTTATAAAGCACTCCCTAGAAACACATTTAACCCTGATGTTAACCCCTTCCCTGCCAGTGTCATTAGTACAGTGACAGTGCATATTTTTAGCACCGATCACTGTATTGGTGTCACTGGTCCCCAAAAAGTGTCAGTGTCCGATTTGTCCGCTGCAATATCACAGCCCCTCTATAAAGTTGCTGATCACCGTCATTACTAGTAAAAAAAAATAATAATAATAAAAATTCCATAAATCTATCCCATAGTTTGTAGAAGCTATAAATTTTGCCCAAACCAATCCATATACGCTTATTGGGATTTTTTTTACCAAAAATATGTAGCAGAATACACATTGGTGAAGAAATTTGATTTTTACATTTTTTTTTTACTGGATATGTTTTATAGCAGAAAGTAAAAAATATATATTTTTTTTCGAAATTGTCGCTCTTTTTTTTGTTTATAGCGTAAAAAATAAAAGCCGCAGAGGTGATCAAATACCACCAAAAGAAAGCTCTATTTGTGGGGAAAAAAAAAAAGGACATCAATTTTATTTAGGTACAACGTCGATCGACCGCCAAATTGTCAGTTAAAATAGCGCAGTGCCGTATCTCAAAAAAATGGCCTGGTCATGAAGAGGGGTAAATCGTCCGGAGCTGAAGTGGTTAATTACAACCCAAATTCTAAGAAAAAAAATTGGGGCGCTGTGTAAAATCTACATGAAAACACAATGTACCGATTTGCAAATCTCATAATCCCGTATTTTATTCACAGTAGGAAATAGAAAATATATGAACTGTTTAAACTTAGAAATTGGACCATTTTAGGGGGGGAAAACACCGTTTTGATGGCAGCAACAGGTCTCAAAAAAGTTGGGGCGGGGCCATGTTTAGCACAGTGTAGCGTCTCCTCCTCTTAAAACAACACTTTGTAAACTTCTGGGAACTGAGGAGAATGTTGACCCATTCTTGCCAGATATAGGATTCTAACTGCTCAACAGTCCTGGGTCTTCTTTGTTGTATTTTTCGTTTCAAGATAAGCCAACTATTTTCAATTGGTGAAAGGTGTGGACTGCAGGCAGGCCAGTGAAGCCCCAAAACTCTTCTACTAGGAAGCCATGCAGTATCCGGTTTAGCATTGACCTGTTGAAATATGCAAGGCTTTCCCTGAAAAACTTTGTCAGGGGGCATATGCGGCACTAAAACCTGGATATATCTTTTAGCATGGAAGGTGCCTTTTCAGATGTGCAAGCTGCCCAATTCCAAACCCCCACCCCCCAAATACCATCAGAGATGCAGATATTTGAACTGAACACTGATAACAAGCCGCAAGGTCCCTCTCCTCTTTAGTCCAGAGGACGCAGCACCCGTGGTTGCCCAAAAAAATTAAAATTCCGATTTGTCTGACCACAGCGCAGTGTTCCACTTTGCAACAGACCATTTTCCCCTTTGCAACAGACCATTTTCCACTTTGCAACAGACCATTTTCCCCTTTGCAACAGACCATTTTCCCCTTTGCAACAGACCATTTTCCCCTTTGCAACAGACCATTTTCCACTTTGCAACAGACCATTTTCCACTTTGCAACAGACCATTTTTCACTTTGGAACAGACCATTTTAAATGAGCTTTGGCTATGGCGGCGTTGATCATGTTCAGATATGGCTTCTTCTTTGCACGATAGAGCTTTACCTTTTATTTTAGGATAGCACAGCGAACTGTGTTCACAGACAGCGATTTGTGGAAGTATTCCTAAACCCATGCAGTGATGTCCATCACACAGCCACACCTGTTTTTAATGCAGTGCCAGCTGCGGGCCCAAAGATCACCGCCATCCAATATTGCGTTTCAGCCTTGTCCCTTCACACAGAGTTTTCTTCAGTCTCTGAATCTTTTCATGACTTAATGTACTGTAGATGATAAAATATATATATACCCATGTCATTTTGGCCAGGCAGGTGCCCTAATATCCTGGGAGTACATCAGATGGCATCCTCCCAGGATCGGGCCATGAGTCGCACTCCGCCTTTCATTGTGTACTGTTATGATGAGCTCTGCAATTGGTCACAGTGATCACATGGTATAGACCAGGCCAATCACAGCTAATCACAATAGTAAACACTGAATCAATAGTTTTCATTCAGAAAAAAATGGTTGCTTATAATAGTAAAAATCACAGTTATAAGCAAGCAGTGTATAAAAAAAAAAAAAATTTAAATTAAAAAAAAAAAAACCCTGATCACCTCCCCAGAGTAGTAGAGAGTTATGTACTCTATATTGCTTTGGTCACTGTTTGGAAAAAAAAAAAAAAGTAATAAAAATAAAATGGAATTTTTTTTTAAATTTTACATACAGTCACTAGTCCTTGATCACCCCCACACCAGTAATATGACAACGCTGTACTGCACTGGTGACAGTATGTAAAAAAAAAAAATGTAAAACTTTTTTTTTTTTTCATTTCTTCATTTTCCAAAAAACGTACAAAAAATTACAACTTCAAAAAACTCGCCGTGCTTATTACTAAATACCTTGGACCGTCTACTTTCCAAAATGGGGTCATTTGGTGGGTATCTGTACTGTCCTGGCATTTTTGGGCCTCAAGAAATGAGATTGTCCGTCAGTACATCAGGATTGATCAATTTTCATTAATTCAAGAAAATAATGATCGTCTCCCCTGCAGATTTTGTAGGTTTGCCCACTTACAAAGAAATGAAGGGTCTATAATTTTTATCATAGGTGTATTTTAAAGGATAGAGACAGAATATCAACCAAAAATTACAGAAATAAATGATACAAATGTTATAAATGGAGTTGCAGTTCAGTGAGTAAAATAAGTATTAGATTCCCAAGCAAAACATGACTTGGTGGAGAAACCCTTTCACAGAGGTAAGAAAAAAAAAGGCAATCACAGAGGTCAGACGTTTCTTGTAGTTGGTGACCAGGTTTGCTCACATCTCAGGAGGGATTTTGGTCCACTCTTCTTTACAGATCTCTAAATCCTTAAAGGTTTCTTGGCTGTCTCTTAGCAACTCGAAGTTTCAGCTCCCTCCATATATTTTCTATAGGATTAAGGTCTGGAGACTGGCTAGGCCACTCAATGACCTTAATATGCTTCTTCTTGAGCCACTCCTTTGTTGCCTTGGTGTGTTTTGGGTCATTGTCATGCTGGAAGACCCATCCACAGCCCATCTTCAGTGTTCTGGCTGAGGGAAGAAGGTTCTCATCCAAGATTTTACAATACATGACCCCGTCTATTGGCCCCTCAATGCGGCAAATTCGGCCTGTACCTTTAGCAGAGAAACAACCCCAAAGCATCATGTCTCCACCTCCGTGCTTGACTGTAGGGATGGTGTTCTTAGGGTCATAGTCAGCATTTTTCTTCTGCCAAACGCGGTGAGTCGAGTTAATGCCAAAGAGCTCAATTTTGGTCTCCTCTGACCACAGCACTTTCCCCCAATCCTTCTCTGAATCATTTAGATGTTCATTGGTAAACTTCAGACGGGCCTCTACATGTGTCTTCCTGAGGAGGGGGATCTAGCGGGTGCTGCAGGATTTCAATCCATGGCGGCGTATTGTGTTACCAATGGTTTGTTTGGTGGCTGTGGTCCCACAGATAACTGCCTTGAGATCATTCACAAGCTCCTCCCGTGTAGTTCTGGGCTGATCCCTCACTTTTTCTCGTGACCATCCTCACCCCATGAGGCGAAGCCTTGCATGGAGCTCCAGACCGAGGGCGATTGATGAATAATTTGTATTTCTTCCAATTGCGAATAATCATTCCAACAGTTGTCTCCTTCTCACCAAGCTTCTTGCTGATGGTCTTGTAGCCCATTCCAGCCTTGTGCAGGTCTACAATCTTGTCTCTGACGTTCTTTGACAGCTCTTTGGTCTTGCCCATGATGGTGAGGTGTGAATGGAAGAAAGAGATTCTGTGGACAGGTGTCTTTTATACACATAACGAGTTGTCGTTAGGAGAACCTTCTTACATTGACAGGACTAATCTGTGTACCACATGAGCACCTACTGTAGCCAGTCTGTGGGAGCCAGAATTATTATTATTATGTTTTCTAATTACTAATGTGAATAAAATCCGGGTTTATGAGATTTGCAAACCATTGCATTCTGTCTTTTTATTGTAGACTTAACCACTTCCGGAGGACCGCCCGTTGTCTTTATATGGTCGGTACTCTGACGTTGAATACCGTTATTATGGCCTGCAGATGGCGCTCATAACCCCGGTATTTTTTAAAAAAACGGCGGGCGGTCCGCTTTCAGATAAAAGTGGTCTCTGCGGCAGTTCCTCCCCGAGATCACTTTTATCGGCGGCGGGAGAGGTGCCCCCTCCCGCAGCGTCCCCGTCATCTCTGCCGCTTACCGGAGCCGTCAGTAGCGGCGGAGACGATCCGATCCTCTCCCCTGAGAGGCTGGAAGTCGAGTGAGAGAATGATGGCGCCCACTCGACTCAATGCCATTGGAGGACGGAAGCAACGTCAAACGTCACTTTCAGCCAATGGTCTTAAAGGGGAATTTTTTTTTTTCAATAAACAAAAACAAAAAAAAAACAAAATACAAAAACAAAAAAAACCCTTTTTTAAAAAAAACGATACTAATAATGAGGGAAGGGTTGCCGCACGCCCCAACAGAATATAAATTGGAAAGGTTTCCCCGTGGGGTTTTGTGTTGCAGCCAAAGAATCAAAACGGATTTAGGAAGAGTCCTGGTGGTTCAAATCTTCTTCCATTTACAGATGATGGAGGCCACTGTGCTCATTGGGACCTTCAATGCTGCAGACATTTTTCTGTACTCTTCCCCCGATCTGTGCCTCCATACAATCCTGTCTCCGAGGTCTACAGACAATTCCTTGGACTTCATGGCTTGGTTTGTGCTCTGACATGCACTGTGGGACCTTATATAGACAGGTGTGTGCCTTTCCACATCATGTCCAATCAACTAGATTTACCACAGGTGGACTCCAATCAAGCTGGAGAAACATCTCAAGTATGATCAGTGGAAACAGGAGGCACCTGAGCTCAATTCTGAGTATCATGGCAAAGGCTGTGATACTTATGTACATGGGAGGAGCCTGTGATACTTGTGTACATGGGAGGAGTCTGTGATACTTATGTACATGGGAGGAGCCTGTGATACTTGTGTACATGGGAGGAGCCTGTGATACTTGTGTACATGGGAGGAGCCTGTGATACTTGTGTACATGGGAGGAGCCTGTGATACCTCTCTACATGGGAGGAGCCTGTGATACCTGTGTACATGGGAGGAGCCTGTGATACTTGTGTACATGGGAGGAGCCTGTGATACTTGTGTACATGGGAGGAGCCTGTGATACTTGTGTACATGGGAGGAGCCTCTGATACTTGTGTACATGGGAGGAGCCTGTGATTCTTGTGTACATGGGAGGAGCCTGTGATTCTTGTGTACATGGGAGGAGCCTGTGATATTTATGTACATGGGAGGAGCCTGTGATACTTATGTACATGGGATTTATTTTTTTAATATTTTTAATAAATTTGCAAAGATTTCAAACAAACTTCTTTAACGTATGGTGTATTGTTTGCAGAATTTTGAGGAAAATAATGAATTTATTCCATTTTGGAATAAGGCTGTAACATAACAAAATGTGGAAAAAGTGAAGCGCTGTGAATACTTTGGTCCTTAAAAATTCCCATAGGCGACCCTTTAAAAAATGTTTGTAGGTTACATGTTTAGAGTAAGACCCCTTTCATAGTGAGGGCGTTTTGCAGGCGCTATAGCGTTAAAAATAGCGCCTGCAATCCGCCCTCAAACAGCTGCTCCATTGTTTCCAGTGTGACAGCCCGAGGGCTGTCACACCAGAGCGCTGCGCTGGCAGGACGTCAGGAAAAGTCCTGCCAGCAGCTTTTTTGGAGCGGTGAAGGAGCGGTGTGTTTTCCGCTGCTTCCCATTGAAATTAATGGGGCAGTGCTGGGAAAACGCCGCTATTGCGGCGCATTGAGGGCAGTTTTAACCTTTTCTCGGCCGCTAGCGGGGGGGGGGTAAAGCGTCCCGCTAGCAGCCGAAATGCGCCGCAAATCCGACGGTAAAACATCGCTAAAAATAGCGGCATTTTACCGCCGATGCTATAGGCGGCTCGGTGTGAAAGGGGTCTTACAGAAGAGGTCTTGGGCTAGAATTATTGCTCTCGGTCTAATGTTCGCGTTGATGTGAATGTCTTTTACATACGTGGGCGCGACTTATGTATGCGTTCGCTTCTGCAAGCGAGCACACGGGGACAGGGGATGTTTACATTCCTTGTAATAGAATAATTTTTTTTTTTTAACGGGAAAGCATAAAAAATAAAATATAAAAAATAAATATATATTTTTTTTATATCTTATTTTTATGCTTTCCCTTAAAAAAAAACTATTCCTATTACAAGGAATGTAAACATCCCTTGTAATAGAAGCAAAGGGAATGGGATTTTTGCGGTGCCACAAATAAATTGGAACAAATTTATTATAAAATTTCTTTTTTATTTTATTAGTATCAAAAAGCTAAAAAGTGTATATAAATCATACATATATAGAAAATTTCAAAGACAAGAAAACCATAATACAATTCAAAATAATGACCGTCACCACTGATGTTGAAAGGTGATCGCTGGTCACTTCTTCCCAACTAGTTTCGCCAAAACATTGGCTTCATCAGGGGAATATACAGATTAACACAAAAAATAAAAACACTGAAAGAAGAAGAAAGGGTGTATTATTGGATTGAATCCACATAATCTAGTATAATAGAGGCGAACTGTCATATCACGAAACGGTCAAACTACTGTCCAGCCCGTGTCCCCGGTCTCCCAGTCCCCACACCCGAGACGTACCGTGCAGGAGTCCCAGGACACAGGGAGAGCACCACCAGACCACTGAGAATAATAGTCACACTCAGCCCTGTATTTGGCTACAGGGGAATCAGAAGGCGCCTAAAGAAATAACAATTAGCATGTAAGTATTCAATTAATTCATGAATTTGTAGGGGGAACTAAGCCTCAATTACATACCCTGATTATATGCAATAAAGCACCCAATGGTGCCCGGGATGCGGAAATCAGGAAATATACGTATAACACAGAAAGTGCTGAAAAATAGTACAAAAGTAGTGATATTGGTGGGATGACCAAGATTTTATATAGGCTAAATAAATTAATGACAGATACTTATAGTAGATTTGGGGAGCTAATTAGATAGTTAATTAACTATAAGTGCTTACCAAAAAAGCGCATATCGCTAAGGACAAGGGTACACACTAAACATGAGATTCCGCCATTATAAAGGCTGAGCACTGGAACCTCCCCGACATAGCCTTCAGATTGCACCAGTTGACTTAGTGATTTCTATAAAAGTCCAATGCAAATAGAAGTGCTGTCAGCATAGGGACCAACCAACATCACAAGGTAAAACAGCAATGGAAGAGATAAAAAAAAAAAACCTTCCGCACAGAGTAGGAGAGAAGGAGGTACAGAACTTTTACCTTTAACAAGTATCGCCTGGCCACCGCACTTATCCCACAACAGGTAAGTGAAGATTACGGAGATGTGGCAACCTTTTAAATCCCCCACCCGATCAGCAGGACTTTATCAGCCAATCAGGGGTGGACGGGGCGCATGCGCAGTGGCCAAAGCCAACAGCCTACACTACCCAGAGGACCGAGCGCCGACCGCATCACATGGCAGTGTTTACCGTTGACGCGGTCTATGTGGATGTAATTCAGGCTTCGGACCTGTCCGAGGAAAGGGGGAGGGAAGATAGAAAACCTGATTTCCGCATCCAACTACCGTGCCGTGATTCCTCCCGGGCACCATTGAGTGTTTTATTGCATATAATCAGGGTATGTAATTGAGGCTTAGCTCCCCTTACTAATTAATGAATTAATTGAATACTTACATGCTAATTGTTATTTCTTTAGGCGCCTTCTGATTCCCCTGTAGCCAAATACAGGGCTGAGTGTGACTATTATTCTCAGTGGTCTGGTGGTGCTCTCCCTGTGTCCTGGGACTCCTGCACGGTACGTCTCGGGTGTGGGGACTGGGAGACCGGGGACACGGGCTGGACAGTAGTTTGACTGTTTTGTGATATGACAGTTCACCTCTATTATACTAGATTATGTGGATTCAATCCAATAATACACCCTTTCTTCTTCTTTCAGTGTTTTTATTTTTTGTGTTAATCTGTATAATCCCCTGATGAAGCCAATGTTTTGGCGAAACTAGTTGGGAAGAAGTGACCAGCGATCACCTTTCAACATCAGTGGTGACGGTCATTATTTTGAATTGTATTATGGTTTTCTTGTCTTTGAAATTTTCTATATATGTATGATTTATATACACTTTTTAGCTTTTTGATATTAGTAAAATAAAAAAGAAATTTTATAATAAATTTGTTCCAATTTATTTGTGGCACCGCAATAATCCCATTCCCTTTGCTTGTATTTGAATACTCTTCAAGGGATGAGGTGCCGTATCTACCAGGACATGCCACCTATCACCTATTTATCCCTTGTAATAGGAATAGGACATGACAGGTCCTCTTTATGGACAGGTCCTCTCCTCTAAGCAGGAAAGGCTGAGATAAAAAAAACATATAGATATAAAATATATCTATTAGATTTCCATGTTACAGTATATTATTTTACTTGCAAATTTTGAAAACGTTTATACAAATATATTGTACACACTAAATAAACAAAACTATTGGATATTGTACCCTTGCTATTCAATGAATTTCATTATTTGTACATTCTATATTTGAAAAAAATCTGAATAAAATCTTTGAAAAAGAAGAAAAAAAAACACATCTCGGCCTTTCCAGCCGAGTACACGGCAGTATTTACAACTGCCAGGCCGGGCGTGACATCACAACCTTGCGCCCAGGCCTCCGAAGATCATAGAGACTGCCGGGGACCATCTGGTCCCCGGTATTCTCTATGGTCAACCTTCGGCGCATTCTTTCTCCGGGTTCACCGATCACACGGGGCGAGCCAGCAGAAGCACCGGAGGTCAGCAGGAGAGGGGGACGGGCCCTAAGATTGATCAAGCGGCTGAAGAGCCACTTTGATTGCTCTTACGATGCAGAGAACCGCCGGCTGAAAAAAAAAGACGATATCTAGATGATGCCTGCAGCTTCACCCATCAGCTATCCCCGTTCTCAAAGTCCAGGACATCATATGACCGCCTTGGGGCGGGAAGTGGTTAAACTGTTTTATTTCATAGATATTGTGTTTGCATCAACCCCTGAAGAAGTGAAGGGCTGTTGACGAAACGCATCGGGATACTAGGATGCATTCTTATACCTACTATGGTTTGTTCTATGGAATAATGTACCCTGGCTATGAAAATATATTATGTATAACATGACAAATCTGTTTGACAATACGGTACCTGTCTGTGTTTACTCGTTGACATTGTATGTACCTGCATTTTGAATTTTCTCATTCGGCGGGATTTAAAGTCCCAAGGGCAAACGTTTGTCATTTTTCCAGTCTAGGGATGAGGTGGCCAGGTGTAAAATGTCAGCAGATTTGGGGATGGGTAGGCAAGCCCTGCACAGTCTTGATTCAATAGCATTCCTGTGGGTGCGGGGACATCAGACCACTGTGCCCAGGGGCCCTCCCATTCCCAACCCGGCCCCCCCACATCCTGGCCCTGTCTCCGATCATCGATACTTACCAGTAAATTTTCAAATTCTTGATGAACATGGAATTTGCATTTTATGCATCAATTGCATTTTACACGTCCAATGTGGAACTATATCCTGGATTTATCTAGCCCTGAGGAATGGGGGGGGGAGCGTTCCGGCCCCTGAAATGTGTCGGTTCTTTTAAAAAAAGTTTTCTATCTAATCTTATATAGGAATTCATTGGCATCTGGGTTAGCACTTCAATCTCAAATCCATGCATATTTTTTTTTATTCCTGAGTCCCTGCTGGCAGCTTTCCCCTCACTTCCTGTCAGGTAAAACCATTGTCTCTGGGACAGGAAGTGAGGGGGAAAAAAAAAAATCAGGATCACAGCCAAAAAAAAAAAAAAAAAAGAAGAAGTGTTGTCTTGATATGCACTTCAAAGCAATTAATATGGCTGGATTACTTAACCACTTAAAGGACCGGACCTTATTTTCAAACTTGTTGGTTTACCATTTAAAATCTGTTGTTTTTTTTTTGCTTGAAAATTACACTTAGTACCCCCAAATATTATATATATTTTTTTTTCAGACACCCTAGAGAATAAAATGGCGGTCATTGCAATACTTTATATCACACCGTATTTGCGCTGCAGTGTTACAAGCGCAATTTTTTGGGAAAAAATACACTTTTTTGACCCTAAAAAAATAAGACAGCAGTAGAGTTAGCCCACTTTTTTTTATATTGTGAAAGAAAATGTTACGCCGAGTAAATTGATACCCAACATGTCAAGCTTTAAAATTGAGCCCGCTCGTGGAATGGCGATAAACTTTGACCTTTAAAAAACTCCATAGGCGACGTTTAAAAATCTCTACAGGTTACCAGTTTTGAGTTACAGAGGAAGTCTGGTGCTAGAATTATTGCTCTCGCTCTACTAATCGCGGCGATACCTCAACATGTGTGGTTTGAAAACCGTCTTCATATGCGGGGGGCACGGCTTATGTATGCGTTCGCTTCTGCGAACAAGCTCGGTAGGAGAGGGCTCTTTTAAATTTTTATTTTATTTCAAGCTTTTTTAGGTCATAAATCTCTACTGGGTTACAGGAATGCACTAATAGTAGGAATTCACGGTTAGAAAATCGGACGACCAACGAAACAGCGTTTCGTCTTCAGTCTTATTTTTTTTTTTTATACGTTTTATCTTTTACTTTTACACTGTCCCTTTAAAAAAAAAAAAATGGACCACTTGTATTGCTATTAAAAAAGCAGGACAGGGTCTTTTACATTTACACCTAAATTTAAAAAAAAAAGTAATTTTTTTGTTATTGAAAAAAAAAAAAAAAAGAAAATTCCCCTTTAAGACCATTGGGTGAAAGTCGCGTTTGACATTGCTTCCGTCATCCAATGGCATTGAGTCGAATGGGGGCCTTTATATTTTTTTTTTCTTATTAATTTAGTTTTAATTCTTTATTTTCACACTGTCCATTAAAAAAAAAATAAAAAATTTGGGTCACTTCTAATAGAAAATAAGCATGGCAGGACCTATTTAATGTGAGATCTGGGGGGTCAAAAGACCTCATATCTCATATTTACACTAAAATGCAATAAAAAAAATAAAAATAAATGTGTTTAAAAAAAAAAAAATGTACCCTTTAAGACCATTAGGCAGAAGGGATGTTTGGTGTCGTTTCCATCATCCAATGGTATGGAGCTGAGTGGGGGGCCATCATTCCTTCACTCGGCTCCATGCTACTGAGGGGATAGGATCGGATCGCCTTCGCCGCTACCGGCGGAGACAACCGGAGCATGGCGGGAGAGGGGGGGGGCACCTCTCCCACCACCGATAAAAGTGATGACGCGGCGAACCCGCCGTAGAGATGGCATTTATCCGAAAGACCGCCCGCCGTTGAAGAAAATACCAGGGTCATGGCAGCTATCTGCTGCCATAACCCCGGTATTGTACGTCAAAGTACCCACATACGACGGCGGTGTACAGGAAGTGGTTAAAATAAAACCCCAGTGGCTTCCTATGGTGATACACAGAGAAGGAGGAGGAGCCAGGAGAGTCCCCGGGGGACCCGAGAAAAGGAAGAAGATCAAGGCCACTCCGTACAGAGCAGGTAAGTATATCATGTTTGTTATTTTTAAAAAAAAGATGTTTTGACTTTACAATCACTTTACCTTTTTTCCTGTGAAGACCGGAAGTTCAGGGAAGCAACACCAAGAGAGCAGGAGGCGGCAACATTGAAGGCTGTAAACTGCAAGTGCTGGGGTAAGAATTTTAACAAAATCGTTTACTGAGGAATGTTTTATTTTAACTGAACTCGTATTAAATCTAAAAAAAAAAAAAAATCCTGAAAGTTGAATATTACTTTGAACATATTAATCAGTTCCCTCCCAGCCTATTGTAAAATAACGACCAGGGGGCGGGGCTTTCATCATTCAGGGTGAATGTGATACGACGCCCCTCTGGAAGGAGGCTCCCAGCTGACTGATCAGTGTACCGGCCCGCTGCCAGTACCATGTGATCCCAGTGACCAATCACAGCAGACCACATGACAATTGTAAATGAATGGCTTCCTTTCATGCCATGCATTGTATACAATTGTGTTGCGAGCTGTGATTGGTCACAGTGATCACATCCAGTCAAAGCCCATCTGTACCATGTGATTCCCTGTGGCCAATCACAACTAACCACAACAATACACACTAAATTAATCGGTTACATTCAGCAAAGCAGTTGCTTATATCAGGGAAATTCACTGGTATAAGCAATCAATGTGTAAAAAAAAGAAAAAAAAATCCTGATCACTTCCCCAGAGTAGTACAATGTTACTATGGCAACAATGTATTGATCTGGTCACAGGAGTGAAAGTATTAAAGTCGTATAAAAAAAAAAAAAAAAAAAAGTAATGATACATTTTATATATTTTTTTTTTCTTTCTTTTTTTATATACGGTCACCAGTGTTCCTGATCACTGCCACACCAGTTATATGATGATGTTGTACTGCACTGGTGATAGTATGTAACAAACAAACAAAAAAAATTTTTTTAAAAATAATTGTATGTTTAAATTACTTTATTTTCCCCAAAAAATTACAAAAAAAATGCAACTTTAAAAAACTTGTAGTCATATGATGACGCTGTACTGCACTGGTGACAATAAAAAAAATTAATTGTGAAAAAAACTATTTTTATTGAATTCATTCAAAAAAATTGTGACAAAACATTACAACTTAAAAAAAAATCTCCATGCCTCTTACCGAATACCTTGGACTGTCTACTTTCCAAAAAGGGGTCATTTTGGGGGGTATTTCTACTGTCCTGGCCTCAATAAATGAGATCAGCTGACAGTACATCAGGATTGATCAAATATCAGATATATATAGTTTGTTGATTCTAGAACTTTCCTACACAGTAAAAATAATATACACCGATTTGGGTTATTTTCACCAAAGAAATGGAGCAGAATACATTTTGGCCTAAATTTATGAAGAAAGATTTGTTTGCAAAATTTTATAACAGAAACAAAGAAAAACAATTTTCAGTCTTTTTTTTTCTTTATTTATCAAAAATTAAACCCAGTGATGATTAAATACCATCCAAAATAAAGCGCGATTCGTGTGAAAAAAATCATTAAAATTTCATTTGAGTACAGTGTTGCATGACCGCGCAATTGTCATTCAAAGTGTGACGACTCTGAAAGCTGAAAGTTGGCCTGGGCAGGAAGAGGGGGGAAAAATGTCCGGTATTGAAGTGGTTAAGAACGCTGCTCAGTGCAGTGCTGATTGGAAGACTTCCCCACATACACACTGTACAATCGAGAAAAGAATTTGCAATTGACGTCTAAAAAGAAAAAAAAAATCCAGCCTATTCAATAACCTTTTAATTCAGCCGTAGGCAATTTTTATGGTTGAATTGCATTTTATAGGATGGTGCCCCTAAAACTTTGTGTAGAATCTGACCAAAAACATAACAGATTGTACACTGTGGTTGTAATGTGTAAGGGATATCTGGGATTCTTTCTAGGGACCCTTGATCTAAACAGTTACTTCTCTGATTAGGATTCACCTGTCATCCACTTAGAATTAGGAGGTGTGATTTCCTCACACGGGGCACCAAAAAAAACCCCAAAAAACGAAGTAGCATGATTTCCTCACACGGGGCACCAAAAAAAAGAAGTGTGATTTCCTCACACGGGCCACCAAAAAAAAGAAGTGGCGTGATTTCCTCACACGGGGCACCAAATAAAAACCAAGAGGTGTGATTTCCTCACACGGGGCACCAAAAAAAAAACAAGTGGCGTGATTTCCTCACACGGGGCACCAAAAAAAAACCAAGTGGTGCAATTTCCTCACATTGGGCACGAAAAAAAAAGTGGCGTGATTTCCTCACACAGGGCACCAAAAAAAAAAAAAAAGAAGTGGCGTGATTTCCTCAAACGGGGCACCAAAAAAAAAAAAAGAAGTGGTGTGATTTCCTCATATGGGGCACCAAAATAAAACCAAGTGGTGTGATTTTCTCACACGGGGCACCAAAAAAAGAAGTGGTGTGATTTCCTCACACGGGGCACCAAAAAAAAAAGGTGCGACTTCAGTTTCGGTGCTTAGTTTCCAGCCCTCATATCGCACCCGGTCATTCTGGGAGGGGCGAAGTATAATGGGTTTTGTCTTCTTTCATTTTCCGTATTCTAAAAACCTCTATTACCTGCCTGGAAAAATTTTATTATAACCTTCAGTATGACCAAATCCTCCCCCAAGTTTCTCACCTGAAGCCCACCAACCTGCAGACCGCGTCATACACGGGAGCCGCCACCTCCCTCGCCCTCACCGCCCCTTGATTTAACACCACCCTCAGGAACCCCTCATCAGCTCTAAGTCTCTGGATCTCCCCCCGAATCGGCGTCAGTGTCTCAATAACCGCCTCTGCCACCACCAGCTTGTACTGCGCCGTCTCCAGTCTGCGGCTCTGTTCCACGACGTCCTCTGGGGTCAGCCCCGTCACGGCGCTGTGGATGGCCACCAAGTTGGAGACTCCTGGGCGGCCCTCTGGGTCATAGGTCACCTCGGAGGTGAAGTCCGTGACCGCCTTGCGGAACTTGAGCGAGATTTCGTCCGGCGAGTCCGTCAGGCGCACGGTCGCCAGTTTTTGGGGATCCGACTTGGACATTTTGGCCGAGGGGTCTCGAAGGGAATGGATCTTCTTGGAGGTGGCTGAAAAGTGGTGAGAAATACAAGATAAAACTGCAGGAAAGAAACCAATTCTACCGCTGTGATCACTGGCTTCCTACAATGGAAAGATTGTTCTATTAAAAAGCGGGGGACACAGGAAACCTTCAGGTTATACTGCCACCTACAGGAGGATTGGACACCTGCAACCAAAAAAAAAAAAAAAAAACATAGGCTAACCCAGGATAGCCACTCCCACTACAAGCATGTCCCAGTCTTTTGCTAGTGTCCTAGGAGGATGGATGTCTAGTCTTCAGCTCAACTTTTTTTCTTAATTTCTCTTCAATCAAGACTCTTCCCTACATTGCTGCTAAAACTGGTCTCTACAATGGCAGAGGTCCTTCCTGAGCTCATCTTTGGAGTCCAGCTGACCCAGACGTATAGCCAAGAAGTGACCTTCAGGCATTGGGTTCTGTGTAAGATGGTTCCTAGCCCCTGATCTGTAAGTGACCTTCAGGCATCTGGTTCCCTGAAAGATGCTCCCTAGCCCCTGTTCTAGCAGTGACCTTCAGGTATTGGGTTCTGTGCAAGATGCTTCCTAGCCCCAGTTCTAGAAGTGACCTTCAGGCACTGGGTTCCATGTAAGATGGTTCCTAGCCCCTGATCTATAAGTGACCTTCAGGCATCTGGTTCCGTGAAAGATGCTTCCTAGCCCCTGTTCTAGCAGTGACCTTCAGGCATTGGGTTCTGTGCAAGATGATTCCTAGCCCAGTTCTGGAAGTGACCTTCAGGCATCAGGTTCTGTGAAAGATGCTTCCTAGCCCCAGTTCTAGAAGTGACCTTCAGGCACTGGTTTCTGTGCAAGATGCTTCCTAGCCCCTGTTCTGGTAACAAGTTCACAATGGAGTGCTATCCAGGTCCGAAGAAATTGGCTGTGCCTCAGTGCTTGCCCTCTGAGGACCGACTCTTTGAGTAGACCAATCAGGCTGAGCCTAAACACCAGAAGCTACCTCCTTAGTTGAATTACTGGGTGCTTTAAAATGTCCACTTCCTGCTAGGTGCTAATGCAGAAGGGGTGAACTTGAGGGACTGAGCACTGACATCATCGGCTGGAGTGGTCTCTTTCCCACCAGTGCCCAGGAAGTATCTCCTGCATTGCAAAGAGCCACATGAACTTTCATCTTCAGTCCATTCCTGTTGCCCGCCTACAGTGACTGTGGTCACCTCTGGCCATCTGACCCTCACCTGCTACCAGCATTTTGGTCACATGACTACCTGAGGCCTAGCCTGGTAACCTGAGCATTATGCAGTTGCCTTACCACCACGTGGTCGCAACAGATCAGATGGAGACTGAGAGCTGTGTCCTCAATCACCCTTCTCAGTCTCAAAAGTTAAACATCAGAGGTCGGTTTAGACCCCTGATATCTCAGAGTCCCCCAACAGGGCTCCTAAAAAATTATAAAAAAATAACAATGTAAAATAAATAAAAATAAAATAGTAAAAAATAAAAAACAACAAAACTTTAAAGCTACTGATACCAGTGGGAGAACTAACAGGTTCACAAACGACCAGGCTCAGACTGAAGGGCACCAGCCGGGGGCCCTGTAGGTTCAAGTTACACCTCTGGGTGTGCACCACTTAAGAAAAAAAAGAGGATCAGCCTATTTTTTCTACCAGTGCCATTCCCAGTCATGGATCCTTTAGAGTCCCCAAGACCACAAGGGCTTTTGTGGTGCACCCGATGTTCTAGGTCTTCCCTTATGGAAATTGGAAACTTTTGCTGCCCCCTTTGTGCTATTTAGCACTATACCCATTTGAAGTAGACATTGTGAAGAAGTGGTCTTCCTCTGTGTCCTGTTCACAGCTGTGTGACCACTCTCTCTCTCTGTCTTCCAGTTGTGCTCCTGCGTTGTCACCCTGTCACACAGGCTTCTGATGGAGACCACAAGTGGCCGTTTTAACACGGTCCACTGTTGTCACCAACAGGAAACCCTCCCCGAGACATGCCAGGCAGCCTTCACTGGAGCCCATGTAGGCAAGAAGATTAATTTGATCTGTTTCTTGCCTAGGTTTGACTTCACAAGTGACTTGATAGTCAATCAAACATGTGACTAGTAGGTTGCCCCGTTTCTGGCGATGAGGTGTGATTGCATTTGACATTCCTGGTGGTTAGAAAGTGGATGAAATAGGATGAAAATTGCCACATGGATGGTTAGGTTAATATGGGAGGAAGAGAGGGTGTGATGAAAAGACATGGGAACTACGGGAGGGGGGGGGGTTAGATCCTGAGAGGGTCACTTACTCGTCAAAGTTTTGGGAATGGGAAAGAACTGTCCATATCGGTGATTGAAGATCCGAGCCGTGTCCTGAGTGAGCTCCAGGTGCTGCAGTTGGTCATCTCCAACCGGAACGTGGGTGGACCTGAGAGAAAAGCCCAAATACAGTAAAAAGAAAAAAAAAAAAACTACAGAATTGATTAACAACTCATCAAAACCTTCTGCAGCAGATACAGGATGTATCAATTCCCTTTAAATGAACCCGTACGGAGTTGCAACTTGGGACAAAGCCATAAATAGGAGCTGGAAGCCTCTGATAGACGTGAAAGGAAGCCCAACGGCCAACTGACAATTCTGCTAATAACGGAGGAGGAGGGCTTTAGCATTTTTCACCCTTCAACAGGAAGTGATGTCATCTACAGGAAAGAATCATTGCAACACATTCACTAAAATGACTTGCTTATGGCCTTAAGGTCGAATCTCCCCCCCCCCCCAGTACATAGGTGGGGGGCAGTGAGAAGATAAGGTCCGGGCCGAGGCCGCAAAGGCGGGAAACTCTTTATAACTCATTATGACTCTTTTATGATGTGAAATGGTGTAGAGATAACCTTATCCCCCATTCCGCTCCCTTCCCTTACCCCGTTTTCATATTCTATGAAATATTTCATATTTCCCCACTTTTTGGTTGTACATTGTCTAACTCTTAGGTTTACAATGTATAGTCTACAATGCTATGTGAGAAGACCAATTGTACATTATGTGTTTTGTATGTTCTTTATAACATAAAAATAAAGATTACATAAAAAAATAAAAAATAAAAAAAATAAAAAATGATTTGCTTAACCAGTAGTAAACACTTCACGTCATACATATGTCTATGGAGATACACAGGATGGGTACAGTACATTTTGTCCCCCCCTATTTCTTTCCGACAATTCCCCCCCTCCCCCCCTATTCCTTTCCGACAATTCCCCACTGTCAAAATGACAGCTGGGAGTTGCTGCCTAAATAAAATACAACAGCTGTAGAAGCTGCTGCTGTCAAAAAATTAACTGTCTGATACAGTGTTTATAAACATTGCTCAGACGGGAGAGAGAGAGATACAAAATAACACTGTTTATAAACATTGATCAGACTGGAGACAGAGAAATACATAGTAACATTGTTTATAAATATTAAACAGATATTGATCAGACGAGAGATAGATACAAAGTAACATTGTTTATAAACATTGATCAGATGGGAGATAGAGAGATACAAAGTAATAGTGTTATTTTGTACGTTTCATTCATCTGCAGATCAAAAAGGAATGAGCTTCCATCTGCATAAGATAAGTACTTTGTATCTCTCTATCTCCCATCTGATCAATGTTTATAAACAATGTTACTTTGTATCTATCTCTCGTCTGATCAATATCTGATTAATTTTTATAAACAATGTTACTATGTTTTTCTCTGTCTCCTGTCTGGCTTCAATACAGCAATCCCTGCATTACCTGTCCTTCACCACAAGATGTCCTCAGTCTTCAGAAGACTGAGGACATACTGAGAGTGCGGGGGGTGTAATGGAAGGAGTAACAGAAGCATAATGCACAGCGGTACTGACATCCCACCAACATTTCATATTCCGGATACGTGTCTGCTGTTGTGGTAAAAAGGTATCCTGTTCTCTTTGTATTGCTTCCTTTGTGTGAAAGCCCTGGTGATCCTGCCAGCCCCCCTCTGCTTTTCTATTAAAAACCGACTACGCTAGGCATGAAAGCACATCCCTTTCAGCGTGGTCAGTGTTCTGGTTGTGCTGGGAGAACAGCCTGCCTGTCCTTCAATGGTCAAGACTTGTGCTGACACCCCCCCCCTCCCTTCCTGCATAGCCATTCACTGTGAAGATCAGTGTGCTGCTGTTTCTCCACTCCCACCTCTCCAAGGGCATTTGGTGACATTTCTGATCAGGACCCGGAAAGGATAATCTGCGGCCAAGCAGGACTTACTTGTACAGGAGGATGTCAGCTGCCTGGAGAACAGGATAGGTAAACAACCCGACGCTGCCTTCGCTCTTCTGAGTCTGACTTTTAATCTGATAAGAAACAGAGGAAACCCGATCAAATAAGAATCAGATACATATGACTATTTCTGCGGCTGAGTGCGGGAAATACTCGTGTGAGATTGTTGACTTTGAGACTCGATGTTTTGAGTACAAGGTAAGTATAGGCCCCAAAAGCTCAAGCGGGGGATCATTTATCCCCCCCCCCCCGGCCTCCCCTCCAGTCTTGCACAGTTGTACCGGCTCCTCTCCTGGACTAAATTGGCTTACTCCGATTTCACCGCACACTGTGAGATTCTCACCATGTGCATTGGAAGTTGCAGCAAGAGCAATCCAGCCCTTTCTCACACAGCCGATTGGTCCTGACCCCGTCCCTTTTATTCATTGGATTTCAGTTCTTCCAATCATGGAGGCTCAGCATCACATGTGGGCGTTAACATTGCAAATAAAGCCTGCCTAGGAAGCCCCACTCCTCTAGGCTGACAACCACCCATAACTCCTCCCAAGAACGCCTCCCACAGGACACCGCCGATGACTGATCAGTGCACCGGCTCGATGCCGGTACCATGTGATCGCTGTGACCAATCACAGCAGATCACATGACAGTTGCAAACAATGGATGGCTTTGATTCATGCAATTCATTGTGTTTCAATTGTGTTGCTAGCTGTGATTGGTCACAGTGATCACCTGGTTATGACAGGGCCAATCACAGCCCATCTGTACCATGTGATCGCTTTGACCAATCACAGCAGATCACATGACAGTTGTGCGCAATGTGTTTCATGCCATACCATTGTGTTTCAATTGTGTTGCCAGCTGTGATTGGTCACAGGGATTGCATGGTACAGACGGGGCCAATCACAGCCCATCTGTACCATGTGATCAGCTTTGGCCGATCACAGCTAAATCACAACAAAACAACTAATGAATCAATTTCATTCAGTAAAATGGTTTCTTATAGCAATGAAATGAACGCCTATAAGCAATCATATGTAAAAAAAAATAAATAATAATAATTGATCACTTCTTCGCCGTCACACCGCCGGGGCGACCAAAGTCTGCCATCCCGATCTTGGATCCCGGTGGTGGTTTTTGGACGTGTTCACAGCTAGGAAGCACAATCCCACTGCTGCCAATGTGGTGGACCCCCGTACTCAAGAGGAGTATGTCCGCTGTATAAGCTTCCCTTGCACGGTACTAGCATGATCTAAGACCCCTTAGCCCACCCAGTCACTTCTCGAGACATCAGTGTAGGGTGGTAAGGAACATGGGACTGTTTATTCAAACACAGGTACAAAGAGATATAAAACTCAGGGGACAATCCCCCCTTCTTTGCATAATGACACAGGGCGGGGTAAACTACATTCAGTAACAAGAGACACACAGACAGCCTTTAGGAAGGGCTGCAGGAGAAATTCCCCCCTCCCCTCTAGCAGCTAATCCACATATACATCCCATAATAGGTTGCTCCCAAGGCAGACACAATAGAACAATGGGATAGAGCCACTTAAACCCCCCCTCCCCTCTAGCAGCTAATCCACATAAGCATATACATCCCATAATAGGTTGCTCCCAAGGCAGACAGAAACAATAGAACAATGGGATACAGCCACTTAAACCCCCTCTCCCCTCTAGCAGCTAATCCACATACGCATATACATCCCATAATAGGTTGCTCTCAAGGCAGACAGAAACAATAGAACAATGGGATACAGCCACCTAAACCCCCACTCCACCTCAAACTACCTGGTAAAAAGTCTACAGCAGTCTAGGAGACCAAACTCATATAATATTCCAGCAGTTGGAAAGGTGGAATTCATTTATCTTCATATATTTCTTGAGGGATATTGTTCAGAAATATTACTGTCCCCTTCGTTCTCTCAACACAAACCACACATATAGAACCCAGGATAACAGGGGTACTGCTGAGTCCGGTGTGGTTGTACGGGGGAGTCTGGTTAGGGCAGACCCTACTGGGGTTCTCGGTCACCCTGTGCCCCTAATAGACAAAAGGGTGACTTACACATTTTCCGGTGGAGCTGGAAAATAGGTTTACAGAGCTCTCGAAGGTAAGTTGGGTTCCACAAGCCCCCCGTCCAAAGTGACTCCCGTCACACCTTGTATACATGGAAACATTCACTCCGTGTCGCTTAGTTGGTGAGGCGAAGGTAGGAAGAATCTTAGTTGGGTGCAGCCTCTCCGGAAATATTGTGCTCCATGAAGACCTGACTGACATCCTACAACTAATACACTAATAATACCAAAGTGTATCCAGTTCCTCTGACATCCATGCTCCGCCCATAACCCTGACATGCCGCCCAGGGGCCAATAAAGTTGCCCCATCCTATCCTGGTGTAAATTCTGCACCCTGCCAACAATCAGCTCCAGAATGGGAATCAGTAGACGCTGGTCTTCCTCGAGCCTTAACACAGGTCCCTTAGTGTATGCCGTCAACTGCTCAAGCCCTGAGGACGAGAGAGAATTTTTTCCTGGCCATGTTGGATGCTCTTAGATGTTTGAAAAAAAGCCCTTCAAGTGAGTAGAAGTTTGGTAACAGGTGATCCCTCCACACACACACATCCAAAGAATGGGATCTGGAATGGATGAGATGCAGACGACATTGTGCCAGATCCTTCCCCAAATTTACAGCCACCTAATACGGCCAACAGAGACTGAGGAGGCTGAAGGCACTTCCTGCCGGTGTCCACGTCTCGGGAGAAGCCATAGGAGTCCACAAACCCTCTGGGATTAAATCTCTTAACATACAGAGTAATAAAGAACCTCCCTGTCCAGGCTATTGTTCGGTGATAGTTTGACTGACAAGTACTCTGCCACGTAACACTGTACACAAATTCATTTTAGATGATTTTCTTGAGAATAATAGAGCTTTTCCTTTGGTGGTATTTAGAGCCGACCGTCACCTTCTTCACCTTCTTCCTCTCATTCCCCTCCCCCATGATCAGATACCTCATACCTATTTTAGGGTAACACATTGTGGATATTCACCGCGGCGAGAATAACGTATTCGTTGCCCGCAGCATTCTGGGGCACCAACACCAAGCATTGCAGGGGGCTAAAGGAAAGGCCATACATTATAACATTTACTTTCAATCACGGCTTGAAGGAAAGAAAAATCACTAAATTTCACCATCAACACAGTCAGTGTCCATAAGAGGAATCCCCCCCACCCCGGCGCTATTGTATTCTGACAACCGCCGTCAGAATACAATGATCACTGCTGCCGGCTATAGCCAGTGGCACCGATCGTACGAAAAATAAACAAATAAGCCACCAGGCACTGAAGTCGATTTATCGATCGACTTCCGTACAGCCTGCCCCATAGACGGATCGAAATTCGGCCAATTCTTGAATTTCGATAGGTCCATGACCGGCTCAAAGCAGAGTCCCAGTCATTTTTTTTTTGTTTGTTTGTTTTTTTACCACTTCAGCCCCGGAAGGATTTACCCCCTTCCTGACCAGGCCATTTTTTGCGATACGGCACTGCGTCAATTTAACTGACAATCACGCGGTCGTACGAATCTGTACCCAAACAAAATTGACATCCTTTTTTTCCCCACAAATAGAGATTTCTTTTGGTGGTATTTGATCATTTCTGCGGTTTTTAATTTTTTGCGCTATAAACAAAAAAGGAGCGACAATTTTGAAAAAGAAACGCATTTTTTTTTTTACTTTTTGCTATAATAAATATCCCAAATTTATATTTTTTCTTTTTATAATTTCTTCATCAGTTTAGGCCAATATGTATTCTTCTACATATTTTTGGTTAAAAAAAAAAAAAAAAAAAAAAAAAATCGCAATAAGCGTATAATGATTGGTTTGCGCAAATGTTCAAGCGTCTACAAAATAGGGAAAGATTTATGGCATTTTTATTATTTTTTTTTTTTACTAGTAATGGCGGCGATCTGTGATTTTTAGCGGGACTGCGACATTGCAGCGGACAGATCAAACACTTTTGACACATTTTTGGGACCACTGACATTTTATACAGCGATCAGTGCTATAAAAATGCACTGATTACTGTATAAATGTCACTGGCAGGGAAGAGGGTTAACACTAGGGGGGCGATCAAGGGGTTAAACGTGTTCCCTGACTGTGTGTTCTATCTAACTGAGGGGGGGAGGGGACTGACTTGGGGAGGCGACCGATCGTTGTTCCTATATACTAGGAACACACAATCTGTCTCCTCTCCCCTGACAGGTCCTGGATTTATGCGTTTACACATACAGATCCCCGCTCTTGCTCTGTCAGGTGCGATCGCGGGTGTCCGGCGGACATCGCGGCTGCTGGGCACATGCATCAGCTAGCTCCTTACGGATGCGGCGCGCGCTCCCTATACTCCTTAAATCGCCCCCCCCCCCCCCGTACAGCTACGACGATTTGCGTAGGAATGCCATTCTACTGCCGATCGATGGCGGCCAGTCGGCAAGTGCTTAAATAACCCCCCCCGTGGATAGCCGCCACTTATGCTTTAACCACTTGCCTACTGGCCACTTTCACCCCCTTTCCTACCCAGGCCAATATTTAGCTTCCAGCGCTCTCACACTTTGAATGACAATTGCGCGGTCATGCAACACTGTAACCATATGAGATTTTTTATCATTTTCCCCCACAAATAGAGCTTTCTTTTGGTGGTTTTTAATCGGCGCTGGGGTTTTTACTATACTGTTTCTTTTTTTTTTGTTTTTTTTTGTATTCATTGAAGTGTATTTTTTCCCAAAAAATTGCGTTTGAAAGACCGCGGCGCAAATACAGTGTCACACTGTATTTGCGCCGCGGTCTTTCAAACGCAATTTTTTTGGGAAAAAATACACTTCAATGAATAAAAAAAAAATGTCACATAAAATATTGCAGCAATTGACATTTTATTCCCTCGGGTCTCTGCTAAAATATATATAATGTTTGGGGGGTTTCAAGTAATTTTCTAGCAAAAAAATATTGATTTTAACTAAAGAAAGAAGTGTCAGAAAAAGATTTAGACTTTAAGTGGTTAAACGTCCTGCATTCACACCTTGTTTAAAAACTTGGCAGACTGCCTGCATTTTTTTCTTTACACACAGAAGTTTATCCCTTTGATCTGAGAAGGAAGAGTTAGTTAACATGTTTCATGGTAAAAACTTGGCAGACTGCCGGGATTTTTTCTTTTGACAGTTGAGTGAGCAGATAAGTCTCTCCACTTGTTTATATGAAACAATGGAGATCGTCGGGGGGGGGGGTGTTGTTTGAATCGAGATCACGATTTTTTTAACGATTAATTGTGCAGCTCTATTATCAACTGTTTTTGGCTGGGGCGTTTTTTTGACTGTAAAAAAAAAACAAAACAAGTGGGTTCTGAGAGGAGTTTTTTAGCTGTAAAAACGCCCTAACGTCGATAAACGCCTAAAAACGCAGAAAAAAAACGCTCAAAAACATTTGCTCAGCGTTTTCTAACGTTTTTGATCCATTGAAAAAAACAGAAAAAAAAAACGCTAAAAACGCTAACGCTAAAAAAACGGTATTGCAAAAACGTTGAAAAATGTACTGCACAGCTAATGACGTTTTTATAACGTTATTATAACCTCCAGAGTGCATGAGGCTTTATAGTTTGTTATAAAATTTTGCAAACAGGTAATTTTTCTCCTTCACTGATGGGCACCGATAAGGTGGCACTAAGGGGAACGAATAGGTGGCACTGGTGGCCACAGATAGATGGCACTGATGGGCAGCACTGATAGGTGACACTGATGAGTAGGCACTGGTGGTCACACATTGTAACAGTGATCACATGGTACAGAGCCTCTCAGATTGGCTCTGTACACAGTATATGTGAACTGAGCCCCTATAATGACCTCTTTTTAGAATGCAGACACCTCTAGGTCAATGATCACTCATCCATTATTTTCTCTTCCCTCCACTGTTAAGGGGCGGGCTTTCCAATGTAAGCAGTACACTGTTTACATTTGTGATAGCCGTGATTGGTTATAACAGTGATCACATGGTACAGAGCTGCTCAGATCGGCTCTGTACATAGCGTCTGTGAACTTCAACCCTATGATGACCCCTTTATGGAATGTAGACACCCCAAGTTTAATGATCACTAATCCATTAACTTCTCTTCCCTCCATTTTAGAAGACGGGGGAAGGGTTTCCAATGTAAAAAGTACACAGTTTACATTTGTCAGAGCTGTGATTGTTAGAACAGTGATCACATGGTACAGAGCAGCTCAGCTTGGCTCTGTACACAATGTCTAACTCAGCCGCTATAATGACCCCTTTATGGAACGTAGACATCCCAAGGTCAATGATCACCAATTCATTAGCTTCTCCTCCCTCCATTATTAGAAGAAGGGGGCGGACTCTCCAATGTAAACAGTACACTGTTTACATTTGTGATAGTGGTGATTGTTTATCACATGGTACAGAGCCTCTTAGATCGGCTCTGTGAACTGAGCCCCCATAATGACTCCTTTTTGGAATGTAGACACCCCAACGTCAAGGATCACTTATTTATTATCCATTAGCTTCTCTTCCCCTCCATTGGTAGAAGGGGGCGGGCTTTCCAATGTAAACAGTACACTGTTTACATTTGTGATAGCTGTGATTATCATATGGTACAGAGCCGCTCGGATCAGCTCTGTACACAGTGTCTGAATTGAGCTGCCTCACAACCACAGCCATTAACAGGGGTAAAGCCGCCCCAAAGGGTGATTTCTGAAGTCATGTCTACAAACGGCACTCCAAAAATAAATTTGCACCTCCAACTATAATACGGCGGTAGGGAGGTGGATAAGCAAACCCATAACAAGGTCCTCCAATAGCAACATTGCAGAACACAGGGTGAGGGGTGTACTCATTGGACAGTGTGGTCATGTGACCGGGAACTTCCGTTACTCACCTTCCACTGAGGCAAATGGCGGATCCGCGGCATCGACGTCAGACAGCCGAGAACCCAACCGAGCTCAGCGTGCTCCGGCACCTGGAAGGACAACACAGCAGGTTATACCCGCCCATGGCAGACAGTACACTGTTTACATTTCTGATAGCTGTGATTGGTTATCACACGGTACAGAGCCGCTCAGATCAGCTCTGTACACCGTGTCTGTGAACTGAGCCCCCACAATGACCCCTTTTTGCAATGAAGACACCCCCCAATCACTCATCCATTAGCTTTTCCTCCCCTCCACTGTAAGATAAGGTGGTGGGCTCTTCAATGTAAACAATACACTGTTTACATTTGTGATAGCTGTGATTGTTTATCACAGTGATCACATGGTACAGAGCCGCTCAGATCGGCTCTGTACAAGGTGTCTGAACTGATCCCCTATAATGACCCATTTTTGGAATGCAGAAACCTCTAGGTCATAGATCACTCATCCATTATCTTCTCCTCCCTCCATTAAGAGGCAGGCTTTCCAATGTAAACAGTACACCATTTACATTTGTGATAGCTGTGATTGGTTATCACACGGTACAGAGCCGCTCAGATCAGCTCTGCGCACTGTGTCTGTGAACTGAGCCCCACACTGACCCCTTTTTGCAATGTAGACACCCCCCAATCACTCATCCATTAGCTTCTCCTCCCTCCATTAAGAGGCAGGCTCTCCAATGTAAACAGTACACGGTTTAGAATTGTGATAGCTGTGATTGGTTATCACATGGTACAGAGCCGCTCAGGTCAGCTCTGTACACTGTGTCTGTGAACTGAGCAATCCGATGATAACTCACAATCTCAGCCATTAACAGGCACAATATACAACCCCCCCCCCCCGAAGTCTACACTGACCTGAGACTGCTGGAAGAGGACGCTCTTCTCCGGGTCTATCCCGCAGGCCAGCAGGCAGGCGGTCATGTCCAGGATGCTCTCCCGCAGGCTGCGGGGGTCCTGGGGGACGGTGATGGAGTGGAGGTCCACGATGCTGTACAGTACCGAGCTGAACTCATCCTGCAGCTTTGCCCAGCTCTGGAGTGCGCCCAGGTAGTTCCCCAGGTGAGGGATCCCGGTGGGTTGTATCCCGGAGAAGACGCGGGGGGCGGCACCCTGCAACATAAAACACGAGCAATGTCACTATAGCAGACGGGGCGATGGTGGGGTGTACGGCCTGTCAGCGCCCGGATCCTGGGCTCAGTTCTGCAGGTCTTGCCCATGTTATGCTTCACCCCAAAACTGATTTTGGGGGGGGATCTAATAAGAGTGAAACGTAAGCAATTCCCCTTGAAGATCTTTCACAAAACCGCACAATTAGCGGGGCACAGACCAAGTAAAGAGAACCTGTCACACCACCCATTTCATAGGTTTACTTTATATAAAGTGGATGGGATTCTTGCCAATGGCGGAGCCAGAGGAAATGGCGCCCCCTGAAGGTGGAGCGCAACATCCTGCTGCCCTCATCACCCGACCTTCGCCAGAACCAAGGACTCCCCCCTCCGAACGCGGCTGCGTCCGGCCGTCACACCAGCTGTACAACGTCCCCCCCACACGGCAAAGTCCAACATCTACAAACCGAACGTCGCGGGATTGTTCTCGCCGTTCTCCTGGCGAAAGTCTCGCTGCGCAAATTCTAAGGCGAGGCGACGGACTTTACTGTGACTGGATGGAAAGGCGACGCCGCCTCCCCGTGACACATAATGGATGATTTTATTCCCAATGTCATTATGAGCTCAGCAGTCCCTTTCCTCTTCTACACTCATATTGTGTTTTCAAAGCTCTGCTAGAGTGCGAGCTCTTGGGACCGGCCCGCCTGTGACATCATGACGAGGCGCCTATGATGAATGAGGGTGTCAGCGGGGGGGAGTTTATGTTGGAGATGGTGAGATTGGTGTCTAAGCTGAAAAAGCTGCGATTTGACCAGAAGTGGGGGTGCGATTAACCCCTCGCTGGGTCAAAGAGAAGGAGCTGTTACTGTGGGTCAGTCCCTGTATGCCCCCTTCCTGCAGGTCAGTCCCTGTACTCCCCCCTCTTCCTGCAGGTCAGTCCCTGTACCCCCCTCTTCCTACAAGTCAGTCCCTGTACCCCCCTCTTCCTGCAGGTCAGTCCCTGTACCCCCCTCTTCCCGCAGATCAGTCCCTGTACCCCCCTCTTCCTGCAGGTCAGTCCCTGTACCCCCCTCTTCCTACAAGTCAGTCCCTGTACCTCCC
This sequence comes from Lithobates clamitans, assembly GCA_037952925.1. Lineage (NCBI taxonomy): Eukaryota > Metazoa > Chordata > Amphibia > Anura > Ranidae > Lithobates > Lithobates clamitans. The sequence continues at coordinate 61,461 of JBBGZY010002300.1, read as the reverse complement.
TCTTCCTGCAGGTCAGTCCCTGTACCCCCCTCTTCCCGCAGATCAGTCCCTGTACCCCCCTCTTCCTGCAGATCAGTCCCTGTACCCCCCTCTTCCTGAAGGTCAGTCCCTGTACCCCCCACTTCCCGCAGATCAGTCCCTGTACCCCACCTCTTCCTGCAGGTCAGTCCCTGTACCCCCCTCTTCCCGCAGATCAGTCCCTGTACCCCCCTCTTCCTGGAGGTCAGTCCCTGTAGCCCCCTCTTCCTGCAGGTTAGTCCCTGTAGCCCCCTCTTCCTGCAGGTCAGTCCCTGTAGCCCCCTCTTCCTGCAGGTCAGTCCCTGTACCCCACCTCTTCCTGCAGGTCAGTCCCTGTACCCCCCTCTTCCTGCAGGTCAGTCCCTGTACCCCCCTCTTCCTGCAGGTCAGTCTCTGTACCCCCCTCTTCCTGCAGGTCAGTCCCTGTACCCCCCTCTTCCTGCAGGTCAGTCCCTGTACCCCCCTCTTCCTGCAGGTCAGTCTCTGTACCCCCCTCTTCCTGCAGGTCAGTCCCTGTACCCCCCTCTTCCTGCAGGTCAGTCCCTGTACCTCCCTCTTCCTGAAGGTCAGTCCCTGTAGCCCCCTCTTCCTGCAGGTTAGTCCCTGTACCTCCCTCTTCCTGAAGGTCAGTCCCTGTACCCCCCCTCTTCCTGCAGGTCAGTCCCTGTACCCCCCTCTTCCTGCAGGTCAGTCCCTGTACCTCCCTCTTCCTGAAGGTCAGTCCCTGTAGCCCCCTCTTCCTGCAGGTCAGTCCCTGTACCTCCCTCTTCCTGAAGGTCAGTCCCTGTACCCCCCCTCTTCCTGCAGGTCAGTCCCTGTAGACCCCTCTTCCTGCAGGTCAGTCTCTGTAGCCCCCTCTTTCTGCAGGTCAGTCCCTGTACCCCCCTCTTCCTGCAGGTCAGTCCCTGTAGACCCCTCTTCCTGCAGGTCAGTCCCTGTAGCCCCCCTCTTCCTGCAGGTCAGTCCCTGTACCCCCCTCTTCCTGCAGGTCAGTTCCTGTACCCCTCACTTCCTGCAGGTCAGTCCCTCCCTGTACCCCTCACTTCCTGCAGGTCAGTTCCTCCCTGTACCCCCCTCTTCCTGCAGGTCAGTTCCTCCCTGTACCCCCCTCTTCCTGCAGGTCAGTCCGTGTACCCCGTTTTCCTAGATCCTACAGGTCCAGTGCCCCCCCACCTCTTCCTGTAGGTCAGTCCCTGTACCCCTCACCCCCCCCCCCAACTGGCTTCACTGGTAATGCCACCACCCCTCTTGTCATCACATACAATGTAGGACCAGCGGTGGTCACGGTTAGTCCAGCTCTGTACAGGACGGTGTGGGAGTGGCGCCCAGACAGTGCAGGAACGGGGGATGGAACGCAGGATAATTACCGAAACATTGTAACAAATAAAATGTTCCTAAAACAATGTCCAATCATTTCTGTGTACAGGAAGGGGGCGTGTCAGTTCAGAGCAGACACCCCTCTGGTTATGAAGGGGTTAATCTGATCCCATTCATAAGAATAGAAAATAAACGAAACAATAAAAATCCCTTTATATACATAAATAACGGGCGCAGTGCAGGGATCTGGTGGACGGTAGAAATGTTTATGGAAAATATATTGGATTGGCGGCAGGCGGACCCCCTCCTTGTCATAAGGTGACTGTATATTGGGGGGTAATATAGAGGGGGCAGGGGAAAAATATATATATATATATATATATATAGTGAGTGCGGCTGAGCGATGTACACAGGCAGACCGCCATCTGTCCATTCAGTGTGTGTGGGGGGCCGGGGTGGCACATCCCCCGCTGATCCGTCTGACAGCAGTGATTGATGGCGGGTCTCCCGGTGCCGGCAGGGGGGGGGGCAGGAAGTGCCGACAGAGAAGCCGCCATCTACAAGGGGGGTGATTAATGAGCTTCACCTATCTGGGGAGCAACCCGACATCCCCCCACAATTATCTACCCCTCCCCCCACCACCACAACATGATGAAGAATCTGACATATTCACTGACAGAGAAGACATCCGAGCCAATCACAACACACACCGACCAATCACAACACACACCGACCAATCACATCGCACAAATCATCACCGACCAATCACATCGCATGTATAATCAAACCAGTCCCAGTATGTCCTCATTATAGGAGGACTACAAGTCCCAGCATGTCTTATATGATCATTATAGGACTACAAGTCCCAGCATGTCCTGTATGATCATTATAGGGGGACTACAAGTCCCAGCATCTCCTGTATGATCATTATAGGGGGACTACAAGTCCCAGCATGTCTTATATGATCATTATAGGGGGACTACAAGTTCCAGCATGTCCTGTATGATCATTATAGGGGGACTACAAGTCCCAGCATGTCTTATATGATCATTATAGGGGGACTACAAGTCCCAGCATCTCCTGTATGATCATTATAGGAGGACTACAAGTCCCAGCATGTCCTGTATGATCATTATAGGAGGACTACAAGTCCCAGCATGTCTTATATGATCATTATAGGGGGACTACAAGTCCCAGCATGTCCTGTATGATCATTATAGGGGGACTACAAGTCCCAGCATGTTCTGTATGATCATTATAGGGGGACTACAAGTCCCAGCATGTCTTATATGATCATTATAGGGGGACTACAAGTCCCAGCATCTCCTGTATGATCATTATAGGGGGACTACAAGTCCCAGCATGTCCTGTATGATCATTATAGGAGGACTACAAGTCCCAGCATGTCCTGTATGATCATTATAGGGGGACTACAAGTCCCAGCATGTCTTATATGATCATTATAGGAGGACTACAAGTCCCAGCATGCTCTCGGTGGGTTAGGCTGTGTTGGCAGTGTGACGTGTCCGGTACCTGGGGTCCGGTGGGGCTCTCGGTGCTCACAGCCCGGTGCCCTCTCCGCAACCGGAACACCACCGCACGCCGAAGTATGGGGAGCGCCATCTTGGTGACGTCACTACAGCGGCCCAGAGCGGCCACGCCCCCTTCGAGTAATGTGACCCGCCCAGATCCCCACAGAGTGTCATAGTTCATCCTCCTCCTCCAATCATCATCGTTGTATTCATTGTAACTCCTCCCCATCACTATCGTCAGACTTCCCACCACTATAATTATACTGATCAGAAGTATCCATTATAATCATTTACCATCATCATCAATATTACTACTATAATATCACCTAATTAATAAAAATATCACCAATGTTAAGAAATATAAGCATTTTTATGTATTATAATATGTTATTATTATTATTATTATTACATATAATATTGTGTTGTTATTATTACTATACTGTATTATTTTTATTATTGTTATTGTTATTATATATACATATAATAACGTGTTGTTGTTATTAATATTCTTATTAGCTTTACTATTATTATTGTTGTTGTTATTATTATAATTATATTGTAATATTATTATCATTACTATTATTGGTATTATATATACATATAATATTGTGTTAATATTATTATTACTATTATTATTATTACTATCATTGTTATTTTTACATATAATATTGTGTTGTTGTTGTTATTATATTGCATTACTTTTATTATTATTATTGTTAATATTGTTATAATAATAATACAATATATGTAATAATAATAGTAATGATAATAATAATATAATATTATGTGTAATACAAATAATAATAGTATTATAACAGTATTAATAATAGTGATGATACTATTGTATTATTATTATTATCATTACTATTATTGTTCTTATATACAGTATACATATAGTATTGTGTTGTTGTTGTTATGATTATGATTATTATTATTACCATTACTATCAGTACTATTATTATTATTATATTGTATTATTATTATTACATTTAATATATTATTATTATCCTTATTATTTTGTTCTTCTTCTTATTATTATTTTTATATATACACACAATAATAATAAAACCAACACAATATTATATTATATTGTATTATTATTATCATTATTTTATTTATTTTTGTATTTTTTATTTTTTTTGTATTACTATTATTATTTTTATTTTTTTCATATATTTTATTATTATTACTATCATTACTATAAATGTTACTTTATTATTATTATGTATTAATTTTTACATGATGTAATGTGACATTTCTTCTTCAGACGTCTTGCGCTCCATGTGTGATGATGTATATAATAATAATCTTTGTATAGTATGTAGTGTATGGATGGACAGGATATCGAATTACACCCCGTCTCTCTGATGTCTCCCCCTGTAGGTGTGATAACATGGGGCCCAAATTGCCAAACACACCACCGCCAATTCTGCTGAAATGTACCCCATTCCCGTTATACCGTATCTCCTTTCTCAGCACACACTAGAGGCCCCACCCACTCCACTATCCATCCCATATAGGTTTTCCAGCACGCAGTAGAGGCCCCGCCCACTCTGCTATCCATCCCATATAGATTTTCCAGCAAGCAGTAGAGGCCCCGCCCACTCTGCTATCCATCCCATATAGATTTTCCAGCATGCAGTAGAGGCCCCGCCCACTCCGCTATCCATCCCATATAGATTTTCCAGCAAGCAGTAGAGGCCCCGCCCACTCCACTATCCATCTCATATAGATTTTCCAGCAAGCAGTAGAGGCTCCGCCCACTCCGCTATCCATCCCATATAGATTTCCAGCACGCAGTAGAGGCCCCACCCACTCCACTATCCATCTTATATATATTTTCCAGCACACACTAGAGGCCCCACCCACTCCACTAACCATCCCATATAGATTTTCCAGCATGCAGTAGAGGCCCCGCCCACTCCGCTAGCCATCCCATATAGATTTTCCAGCACGCAGTAGAGGCCCCGCCCACTCTGCTATCTATCCGTATAGATTTTCCAGCATTTAGTAGAGGCCCCACCCACTCCACTATCCATCTCATATAGATTTTCCAGCAAGCAGTAGAGACTCCGCCCACTCCTCTATCCATCCCATATAGATTTCCAGCACGCAGTAGAGGCCCCACCCACTCCACTATCCATCTTATATATATTTTCCAGCACACACTAGAGGCCCCACCCACTCCACTAACCATCCCATATAGATTTTCCAGCATGCAGTAGAGGCTCCGCCCACTCCGCTAGCCAGCCCATATAGATTTTCCAGCATGCAGTAGAGGCCCCACCCACTCCACTAGCCATCCCATATAGATTTTCCAGCATGCAGTAGAGGCTCCGCCCACTCCGCTAGCCAGCCCATATAGATTTTCCAGCACGCAGTAGAGGCCCCGCCCACTCTGCTATCTATCCGTATAGATTTTCCAGCATGCAGTAGAGGCCCCGCCCACTCCGCTATACATCCCATATAGATTTTCCAGCATGCAGTAGAGGCCCCGCCCACTCCGCTATCCATCCCATATAGATTTTCCAGCATGCAGTAGAGGCCCCGCACACTCCGCTATCCATCCCATATAGATTTCCAGCACGCAGTAGAGGCCCCACCCACTCCACTATCCATCTCATATAGATTTTCCAGCAAGCAGTAGAGGCTCCGCCCACTCCGCTATCCATTCCATATAGATTTCCAGCACGCAGTAGAGGCCCCACCCACTCCACTATCCATCTTATATATATTTTCCAGCACACACTAGAGGCCCCACCCACTCCACTAGCCATCCCATATAGATTTTCCAGCATGCAGTAGAGGCCCCGCCCACTCCGCTGGCCATCCCATATAGATTTTCCAGCACGCAGTAGAGGCCCCGCCCACTCTGCTATCTATCCGTATAGATTTTCCAGCATGCAGTAGAGGCCCTGCCCACTCCGCTATCCATCCCATATAGATTTTCCACCATGCAGTAGAGGCCCCGCCCACTCCGCTATCCATCCCATATAGGTTTCCAGCACGCAGTAGAGGCCCCACCCACTCCACTATCCATCTCATATAGATTTTCCAGCAAGCAGTAGAGACTCCGCCCACTCCTCTATCCATCCCATATAGATTTCCAGCATGCAGTAGAGGCTCCGCCCACTCCACTAGCCATCCCATATAGATTTTCCAGCATGCAGTAGAGGCTCCGCCCACTCCGCTAGCCATCCCATATAGATTTTCCAGCACGCAGTAGAGGCCCCGCCCACTCTGCTATCTATCCGTATAGATTTTCCAGCATGCAGTAGAGGCCCCGCCCACTCCGCTATCCATCCCATATAGATTTCCAGCACGCAGTAGAGGCCCCACCCACTCCACTATCCATCTCATATAGATTTTCCAGCAAGCAGTAGAGGCTCCGCCCACTCCGCAATCCATTCCATATAGATTTCCAGCACGCAGTAGAGGCCCCACCCACTCCACTATCCATCTTATATATATTTTCCAGCACACACTAGAGGCCCCACCCACTCCACTAGCCATCCCATATAGATTTTCCAGCATGCAGTAGAGGCCCCGCCCACTCCGCTGGCCATCCCATATAGATTTTCCAGCACGCAGTAGAGGCCCCGCCCACTCTGCTATCTATCCGTATAGATTTTCCAGCATGCAGTAGAGGCCCTGCCCACTCCGCTATCCATCCCATATAGATTTTCCACCATGCAGTAGAGGCCCCGCCCACTCCGCTATCCATCCCATATAGGTTTCCAGCACGCAGTAGAGGCCCCACCCACTCCACTATCCATCTCATATAGATTTTCCAGCAAGCAGTAGAGACTCCGCCCACTCCTCTATCCATCCCATATAGATTTCCAGCATGCAGTAGAGGCCCCACCCACTCCACTATCCATCTTATATATATTTTCCAGCACACACTAGAGGCCCCACCCACTCCACTAGCCATCCCATATAGATTTTCCAGCATGCAGTAGAGGCTCCGCCCACTCCGCTAGCCAGCCCATATAGATTTTCCAGCATGCAGTAGAGGCTCCGCCCACTCCACTAGCCATCCCATATAGATTTTCCAGCATGCAGTAGAGGCTCCGCCCACTCCGCTAGCCAGCCCATATAGATTTTCCAGCACGCAGTAGAGGCCCCGCCCACTCTGCTATCTATCCGTATAGATTTTCCAGCATGCAGTAGAGGCCCCGCCCACTCCGCTATCCATCCCATATAGATTTTCCAGCATGCAGTGACTACGACTTCCAACAATCGTGAGAACAACTCTGAAAATGTTTCCTTTTCCTGGGGAAACCGCTGCTCCAGGCTCCCTCCAGTACTGACCATGTGACCCGGTCACACCGCACTCCATACCTGGTCATCCAATCACATGACCTCTGCTGACGGTGGAGGATCAGAGCTCAGAATAGCTGACGGGAGCCTGGAGCAGCTTTTTCCCCAGAGAGAGGCTCTGTCAGGTGTCCCCATTGGGGAGATTTCCTGTGCAGACAAAATTATCCACATTTTTGGTTGAGAGGGGGAGGGTCAGAACTTATGTTTAATGGAGGGCTCTCCGTCCCGGTGACAACCTCTCCCCCCCATTTATTGTACGGGGGTCACCGGGACAGGAAGTGAAGAAGAATCTCAGTAATGGCCTCTTAATATTTTAAGATCCAATCCGAAGGCTGCGTTTACACCTGAGCGTTTTTCCGGCTTTTTTTTTTTTTTGCTAATTTTTATACAGTGTTTTTTTATTAGCCAATAGAGAAACTATCATCAGTTGCATCATTTGTTGCTAGTTTTTTTATTTTTTTTTTAACTTTTCCATCAGCTTATATTTATTATCATTATTATTATTCATTTTATTTATTTTTTGTTAGGATAAGGGGTTAGAGTTAAATTTAGGTTAGGATTAGGGTTATTTATTATTTATTTATATTTTGTTAGGATGTTTTTACTACTACTACTACTACTACTACTACTACTACTACTAATAATAATACATTAATAAATCAATGTAAAATACATACATAAATAAATAAAATATAAATACAACAAATTAATACTATGTAATTTTGAATAATTAACCCCCTAACCCTTAAAAAAATAATATAAAAAAATAATACAATAATACTAAATAACTAAACACCCTAACACAAAGTAAATAAATAAATTAGTAGTAGAAGCAGTAGTAGTGGTAGTAGTATTAATAATAAAAAGAAATTGTTTGGTAGTATTAGTAGTAGTAGTATTAATAATTTAAAAAAATGTTGTTTGGGTTTGGGTGTTTATTTTTTTTTGTTATTATTATTATTATTCATAAAAATAATAATTATTCATTTATAATTTTTTCAAGATTGGGGTTAATTATTATTTAGCCAATAGCATTTGTTGCTAGTTTTTTTAACTCTTTTAGCTTTTCCATCCGTTTTTATTTCTTTTTTTTAATTATTATGATTACTATTCATGTATTATTATTATTTTTTTTTCTCAGGGTAAGGTGTTAGAGTAAGGTTAAGTTAGGGTTAGGATTAGGGGTTAGGGTTAGGGTTATTTATTATTTATTTATCTTTTGTTAGGGTCAGGGTGTTACTAGTACTACTACTACTACTACTACTACTACTACTACTACTACTACTACTACTACTACTAATAATAATAATAATAATAATAAATCAATAAGTAAATGTAACATAAATACACAAATAAAAAATAATCATAAATAAATATAAAATATGTGAGCACTGCGCTCCTGAGTACATAAACCAATTAATCTTCCCGTGCTGCTACTTTCAATAAAATAATCAAACAAAAATAGTGAAATCTAATACAGTCTAAAAACATGCATACTGTGAAATGTGCATGTTTTTGGACTGTATTTGATTTCAATATTTTTATGTAATCATAAATAAATACAATAAATTAATACTATGTAATCATAAATTAATAATTAACCCCTAACCTTAACACATAACACATAATAATAATAATAATAATAATAATAATAATAATAATAATAATAATAATAACTAAACACCCTAACACAAAATAAATAAATTATTATTAATATAAATATTATTACTATTTTAAGGGTCAGGGGTTAAGGTTTGGGGTTAATTGCTTATTTATTGTTACATAGTATTCATTAATCCCTAACCCTTAAAAAAAAAAATAGTCATGAAATAATAATAACTAAACACCTTAACCCTAACACAAAATAAATATATTATTAATATTATTTTAAGGGCTAGGGGTTAATTATTTATTTATTATTACATAGTAATATACATATTATAAATAAATTATTATTATTATTATTATTATTATTATTATTATTATTATTATTATTATTATTATTATTAATAATAATAATAATAATAATAATAATAATAATAATAATAATAATTATAAAATATTAATTATTAATAATAATAATTGATTTATTTTTTGGTTTGGGTTTTGGTGTTTATTTAATACTATTTTAATAATAATAATTTATTCATAATATTTTTAAGGGTAGGGGTTAATTATTAATGTATGTATTATAAAAAAATATATATTTATTTATTATTTATTTATGATGAGTTTTAGTTATTTGTGTATTTATTTCTACATTTAATTATTTATATATGATTACTATTCTTTTTTACATTTTTTTTCATTTGAGCATAAAACTGCGCAAAAGCGCGCAACAAAACGTGCGAATGCACATATAAAATGCGCAAATGTCCATTCATTTCTATAGGAATAAAAATGTGCAAAAACACACAAATCTGACCAATTTTTCCGTGTTTTGGAGCTTCAATCTACAAAACGCTGAGGTGTGAATGGGCCCTAAATCTTGGATTATATAGACCAGCAATGGGATGAAATGGATGGGGGGGCAGGGCTCCTTTGCCCTCGGTGTCACCCACTTCAAAGGCGACTCCGATGTCGCCTGTCCAGACGTCTGGCGGAGGTGTCGGCGTGCGCTCCCCCCTCCCCGGGGGGGGGCCCCTTTCCAGTGCGGACGCTCACCGACAAAGCCAAGCACCTTTTTCGCATTAGAGGTCATTGGGCATGCTGAGGTGGTCTCTTCGCGCTCATTATGGATGGCGTGAAGGTCACATACAGGAGCAAGGCTTCAAGGTCATTATCCAATCAGGATAATTGTCGAGATTGTTCAACGTCCCCCCCCCCGGGAGGGGCACACAGTCCTGGTATTTATTAAAGGTGTGTGGACAGCAAGGGGTTAACAACGATCCTCTTCCTTCTCTTCAACTCCAGGCCTATTCTGACAATTTTTGTTTACAAGTAAAAGTCTGTATTTATTTGCTAGAAAATTACTTTGAACCCCCCAAACATTACACAGACATATATATATATATATACAGTATCTCACAAAAGTCAGTACACCCCTCACTCACATTTCTGTAAATCTTTTCTTCTATCTTTTCATGTGACAACACTGAAGAAATGACACTTTGCTACAATGTAAAGTAGTGAGTGTACAGCTTGTATAACAGTGTAAATTTGCTGCCCCCTCAAAATAACTCAACACACAGCCATTAATGTCTAAACCGCTGGCAACAAAAGTCAGTACACCCCTAAGTGAAAATGTCCAAATTGGGTCCAAAGTGTTAATATTTTGTGTGGCCACCATTATTTTCCAGCACTGCCTTAACCCTCTTGGTCATGGAGGTCACCAGAGCTTCACAGGTTGTCACTGGAGTCCTCTTCCACTCCTCCATGATGACATCACAGAGCTGGTGGATGTTAGAGACCTTGCGCTCCTCCACCTTCTGTTTGAGGATGTCCCACAGATACTCAATAGGGTTTAGGTCTGGAGACATGCTTGGCCAGTCCATCACCTTTACCCTCAGCCTCTTTAGCAAGGCACCATCCTCAAACTGGCACTAATCAGGCTGCATTGATGGGCACTGATCAGGCTGCAATGATGGGCAATGGCAAGGCTGCAGATGGGCACTGATCAGGCTGCATTGATGGGCAATGGAAAGGCTGCAGATGGGCACTGATTGGCCTGCATCGATGGGCAATAGAGAAGCTTCAGATGTGAACTGATCAAGCTGCAATGATTGGCAATTTCAAGGCTGCAGATGGGCACTAATCAGCCTGCAATGACGATAAATGCGAAGGCTGCAGATGGGCACTGATCAGACTGCAATAATGGGCAATGGCAAGGCTGCAGATGGTCACTGATCAGGCTGCAATGATGGGCAATGTAAAGGCCGCAGATGGGCATTGATCAGGCTGCATTGATGAGCAATGGAGAGGCTACAGATGGGCACTGATAAGGCTGCAATGATGGGCAATGATCAGGCTGCAATGATGGGCAATGGCAAGGATGCAGATGGGCACTGATAAGGCTGCAATTTTGGGCAAAGTCAAGGCTGCAGATGGGCACTAATCAGGCTGCATTGATGGGCAATGCAGAGGCTGCAGATGGGCACTGATCAGGCTGCAATGATGGGCAATGTCAAGGCTGCAGATGGGCACTGATCAGGCTGCATTGATGGGCAATGGTGAGGCTGCAGATGTGCACTGATAAGGCTGCAATGATGGGCAATGGAGAGGCTGCAGATGGGCACTGATCAGGCTGCAATGATGGGCAATATCGAGGATGCAGATGGGCACTGATCAGGGTGCATTATTGGGCAATGAAGAAGCTGCAGATGATCAGGCTGCAATGATGGGCAATGGTGAGGATGCAGATAGGCACTGATCAGACTGCATTGATGGGCAATGTCAATGCTGCAGATGGGCACTAATCAGGCTGCATTGATGGGCAATGTCAATGCTGCAGATGGGCACTAATCAGGCTGCAATGATGGGCAATAGAGAGGCTGCAGGTGGGCACTGATCAGGCTGTAATGATGGGCACTGATCAGACTGCATGGATGGGCACTGGTGAGGCTGCATTAATGGGCAATGGAGAGGCTGCATTATTGGGCAATGGCAAGGCTGCAGATGGGCACTGATTAGGCTGCAATGATGGGCAATAGCACGGCTGCAGATGGGCACTGATCAGGCTGCAATGATGGGCAATGGAAAGGCTGCAGATGGGCACTGATCAGACTGCATTGATGGGCAATGGAAAGGCTGCAGATGGGCACTGATTGGCCTGCATTGATGGGCAATAGAGACGCTTCAGATGTGAACGGATAAAGCTGCAATTATGGGCAATTTCAAGGCTGCAGATGGGCACTAATCAGCCTGCAATGATGGTAAATGCAAAGGCTGCAGATGGGCACTGATCAGATTGCAATAATGGGCAATGGCAAGGCTGCAGATGGGCACTGATCAGATTGCAATAATGGGCAATGGCAAGGCTGCAGATGGTCACTGATCAGGCTGCAATGATGGGCAATGGAGAGGCTGCAGATGGGCACTGATCAGGCTGCATTGATGGACAATTGTGAGGCTTCAGATGGGCACTGATCAGGCTGTATTGATGGGCAATGGAGAGGCTGCAGATGGGCACTGATCAGGCTGCAATGATGAGCAATATCAAGGCTACAGATGGGCACTGATCAGGCTGCAATGATGGGCAATGTAGAGGCTGCAGATGGGCATCAATCAGGCTGCATTGATGAACAATTGAAAGGCTACAGATGGGAACTGATCAGGCTGCAATGATAAGCAATGGCAAGGATGCAGATGGGCACTGATCAGGCTGCAATGATGGGCAATGGCAAGGATGCAGATGGGCACTGATCAGGCTGCAATTTTGGGCAAAGTCAAGGCTGCAGATGGGCACTAATCAGGCTGCATTGATGGGCAATGCAGAGGCTGCAGATGGGCACTGATCAGGCTGCAATGATGGGCAATGTCAAGGCTGCAGATGGGCATTGATCAGGCTGCATTGATGGGCAATGGTGAGGCCGCAGATGGGCACTGATAAGGCTGCAATGATGGGCAATGGCAAGGATGCAGATGGGCACTGATCAGGCTGCAATGTTGGGCAATGTCGAGCATGCAGATGGGCACTGATCAGGCTGCAATGATGGGCAATGTCGAGGATGCAGATGGGCACTGATCAGGCTGCAATGATGGGCAATGTCGAGGATGCAGATGGGCACTGATCAGGCTGCATTATTGGGCAATGGAGAGGCTGCAGATGGGCACTGATGAGGCTGCAATGATGGGCAATGGCAAGGATGGGCAATGTCGAGGATGCAGATGGGCACTGATCAGGCTGCATTATTGGGCAATGGAGAGGCTGCAGATGGGCACTGATCAGGCTGCTATGATGGGCAATGGCGAGGTTGCAGATGGGCACTGAGCAGGCTGCAGATGGGCACTGAGCAGGCTGCATTTATGGGCAATTTCAAGGCTGCAGATGGGCACTGATCAAGCTGCAATGATGGGCAATTTCAAGGCTGCAGATGGGCACTGATCAGACTGCATTGATAGGCAATGTCAAGGCTGCAGATGGGCACTAATCAGGCTGCATTGATGGGCAATGGAGAGGCTTCAGATTGGCACTGATCAGGCTGTAATGATGGGCAATGGAGAGGCTGCAGATTGGCACTGATCAGGCTGTAATGATGGGCAATATAGAGGCTGCAGATGGGCACTGATCAGGCTGTAATGATGGGCAATTGAGAGGCTGTAGATGGGCACTGATCAGGCTGCATGGATGGGCACTGGTGAGGCTGCATTGATGGGCAGTGGAGAGGCTGCATTATTGGGCAATGGCAAGGCTGCAGATGGGCATTGATTAGGCTGCAATGATGGGCAATGGCAAGGCTGCAGATGGGCACTGATCAGGCTGCAATGATGGGCAATGGCAAGGCTGCAAGTAGACACTGATCAGGCTGCAATGATGGGCAATGTCAAGGATGCAGATGGGAACTGATCAGGCTGCAATGGTGGGCAATGGCAAGGATGCAGATGGGCACTGATCAAGCTTCATTATAGGCAATGTCGCGGCTGCAGATGGGCACTAATCAGGCTGCATTAATGGGCAATGGAGAGGCTGCAGGTAGGCACTAATCAGGCTGCAATGATGGGTAATGTTGACGCTGCAGATGGGCACCAATTAGGCTGCATTAATGGGCAATGCAGAGGATGCAGATGGGCACTGATCAGGTTGCAATGATGGGCAATAGTGAGGTTGCAGTGATGTGGCACCAGCTTGGTGCTCACTGCACATGCGCAAGTCGTGCTGCACATCCTGACCTATGATGTGTCCCTGAAGATTACAGGGAGGGGGAGGGGGGAGAGGAGAACTTCCTGGGTACCCGTTAAACCCCCCCCAAAAAATCACATGCCAAATTTGGCATGTCAGGAGTCTTTAAAGCCAAAACTTTAACTATAACTTTATTGCTATCACAATGGATGAGCAACATCCCTTGTGACAGCATGGGCCATGACTAGGGTTGCCACCTGTCCAGGATTCACTGTCCGGGTTTTGAATCATGTTTCCGGATTTCAGTGCGACTGAGACCCGGACACACTATTCAGACCGGGCTGTGGCTCCCCAAGTAACCGAGAGTCACACACAAACCTGTTGCTGTCTGGGAGCTGCGGGCGGCTGTCTGGGGGCAGGTTCGGCATTACTGGGGGGGCGATGATGTCAGCAAAAGCAATTTGGCCACACCCACTGTATACTATGGGGAAAAAAACTGCCCTGAGGCACGAAAGTGTTCAGGTTTAGCTTGGAGTAAAGGTGGCACCCCCTCTTTATGGTCCTCTTTATGGGGAGATCTGGGGTCTATTGGATCTCTCCTCTGGCCTCCAGTGCAGCCAATCAGACACAGATCTGTCTGATCGACTCCTTTTTTTATGTTTTTTTGGCCAATTTGTTGTTGGGTAGATTAGCCAATTTCCAACCGGCTGTCATGTGACTATAGGCCTGGGCGGAACTGGTTACTCTGCCCAACAACTAAAAAAAAAGCATAAAAAACACAAAAAGTGTCAAAGAACCTGTGAAAAACGCATGAATAACGCGTGTAAAAAAACTCTCATTGTTCTGGGTGGACGTCCTCTCGAAACGCGATACGGCGCGATCTGTCCCTGGCTGTGTCCGGGAACCGGCGACCTTGTGCTTCCTTTCTTAACATCTATTGTGTACACTGATTGGTCACAGTAATCACATGGTACAGTTAGGGCCAGTCACAGCTAATCACAACAAAACACACTGAATTCACAGTCTCATTCAGAGCTTATACCACTGAAATGCACTAGTATAAGCAATCATAATGTGAAAAAAAAAACTTCCCCAGAGTAGTACATGTTACTATAGTAACACTGTATTGCTCTGGTCACAGTGTGTTAAAAAAAATTGGAAAAATATAATAAAAAATAAATTAATTAAAAAAACCTCCCCAGAGTAGCACATTGTTACTGTAGTAACGCTGTATTGCTCTGGTCACAGTGTGTTTAAAAAAATAGAAAAAATGTAATAAAAAATAAATTAATTTAAAAAATACTTCCCTATAGTAACGCTGTATTGCTCTGGTCACAGTGTGTTAAAAAAAAGAAATTGAAAAAAATGTAATAAAAAATAAATTAAATAATTTAAAAAACTTCCCCAGATTAGTACATTGTTACTATAGTAACACTGTATTGCTCTGGTCACAGTGTGTTAAAAAAAGAAATTGAAAAAAATGTAATAAAAAAATAAATTAAACAATTTTAAAAAAACGTCCCCAGAGTAGTACAGTGTTACTATAGTAACACTGTACTGCTCTGGTCACAGTGTGTTAAAAAAAAAAAATCACCAAAAAATTGAAAAAATGTAATAAAAAATAAATAGAAAAATAAAGAAACAAACAAACAAATACAAAAATTGTTTAGAAAACTGAATAAAAAATTATTTAAAAAAAAGGATAAGAAAAGCTAAAAGAAAAAAAAAGTTTAGAAAATTAATTAATTAAAAAAAACTTCCCCAGAGTAGTACATTGTTACTATAGTAACACTGTATTGCTCTGGTCACAGTGTGTTAAAAAAAGAAATTGAAAAAAATGTAATAAAAAATAAATTAAATAATTAAAAAAAAACGTCCCCAGAGTAGTACATTGTTACTATAGTAACAGTGTACTGCTCTGGTCACAGTGTGTTAAAAAAAACAATCACCAAAAAATTGAAAAAATGTAATAAAAAATAAATAGAAAAATAACGAAACAAACAAATGAAAAAAATTGTTTAGAAAACTGAATAAAAAATGATTTTAAAAAAATGATAAGAAAAGCTAAAAGAAAAAACAAGTTTAGAAAATTGAATAAAAAATTATTTTATTATTTTTATTATTTTTTACATACTGTCACCAGTCATTGTCCCTGATCACTTCCACATAAGTTATATGTGATAACGCTGTATTGCACTGGTGACAATATGTAACAAAAAAAAAAATGAACTACTTGCTTTTCTGGAGCATCTCCATTAAAGTCTATTGAACCAAAAACACAACGTGGAGCATTTTAAAAAAGTCCCTGACGCTTTAGAAAAATGCAGTGGCTGAAAAAAAAAAGCATAGATGTGAACGTGTCCCATAGGGAACCATGTTATATGAACAGATTGGTCTGATCGGCTGCTTTCCTGGCTGCTAGCGGAAAGAGCCGACACTGGAAATATATCATGACAGGTGCTCTTTAAGAGAGATTCCAGGGGGCGAAATAAAGTATCATTTTCAGACAGGAAAATGTTGCAATGTATCTAATTGTATAATATTAATATATCTGAGTTTATAAAGGTCCTATCTGGGTCGGGATCTGTCGGACCCCCCCGAGACCCCCCTTCTTAGCCGTATTACACGAAGGCATTACACATTTTCCTGACATCACTTCACCTTAATGCCCCTTAAACCCCTGTAACCGCTTCCAAATGTGTTGCCGCCACCCCCGGAGGCGTTAATATGGTTACTGGCAGAGCCCCGGCGTGTCGCCGCGCCCATTACATTTTAATAACATGAGTACGCTGCGTCATGATTACAGCCCGCAGCCACTTCTGCTCACTCTTAACCTCATTAAGGGGGTCCCGGGGGGGGCGGTGGGGTGGTGGGAGGGAGGAGAGGCGGCTGAAACTCATTACACGATAACTCACTTTATCTCCAAAACAGCGAGATTCTCCGTCTGCGCCCAGAAAATCCGACTGCGCTGCCGGATTCCACTAAAAACTGAATTATGGTGCGGAGAGGGCATGGGAAAAAACCCCCAGCCCCCCTCCCCCCACAATAGTTAACTAGACCTTGAGGTGTGGGAACAGCGGGAGAGACGGAAAATTCCGGGACTGCACTACGCGATGGCTTTTCGGGCGGTAATGAGGACTAATGAGCTGTAAAATATGAAATGAGCCGGGACTGCGATTATTGCTGCTTTTATGGCGTCTGTAAATCGGCAGGTGTGTGTGGGGGGGGAAGGGCACTGGATTGGGCCGCGGAGTCCGGTGGCGTACGGCACACAATGACCGCTTTGATGTAGACACTCTTTAGGATAAAATAAACACCTGCGGCAAAGAATTCGATGAATCGGAGAAAACGCCGTCTCCATCCGGAACGCGGGCAGGTCTACCTAGCGGTTGAACGAGGAATGGTTGGCACCAGGGCCGGGGATAAAAGGGGTACCACCGATCCTCATGTATGGGGCATGGGCCCACAGGGGAGATCCATTCCAGTACAGATAAAGTACATTGCAAAGGATAAAGGACGATGCAAGTCTAGAAAAATAAATGTATATATACTGTAAATTCATGTATATACTGTACATATGGTCACATGGCAAGAAGATACAAATGGCAACATGCCCATGGGCATGTTGCCATTTGTATCTTCTTGCCATGTGACTATATGTATATACATGAATTCACGGTATTTATTCATTTATATTTCTAGACTTGCATCGTCTATGTACTTTATCTGTATTGTTTTATGAATAAACACTTTACAGACACACTTTGCTCGGTTGCGTCCTTTTTGCATGCTTCATCTAAAGTCCCCCCCCCCAAAAAAAAAGCCCCTTGTTCTTTCATGCCAATAGGGATGGAGGCATTGGACTTACACCTCATCTTTAAAGTCCCAAATGTTCCCTTTCTTTTTTCGTGGGCCAACAGGGGGGCCCAGGCAGCTGAGTGGATTGGATGTCGGGGGGGGGGGGCAATTACTGGAACCAATCCCCCTGTATGTCTCTCTGCAGCAGCTGAATGCTGGCTTCATCTCCTTTCCCTCCCGCTGGCAGTAGGGGTAAATGTATGGGGCACAGGGAGGGTGATCGGTGTGGCGGGGGGGGGGTCAATCACTGGAATGGATCCCCCTGTATGGATCTCTCTGCAGCAGCTGAAAGCTGGCTTTTTCTCCTCCTCCTCCCGCCAGCAGTAGGGGGAAGTGTATGGTGCACAGGGAGGGTGATCGGTGTGGTGGGGGACAATTACTTGAACCGATCCCCCTTTATGGTCCTTTCTGCAGCAGCTGAAAGCCGGCTTCTTCTCCTCTCATTCCTGCCGGGGGAAATATATGGTGCACAGGGAGAGTGATCGATGTGGCGGGGGGCAATCACTGGAACTGATCCCCCTGTATGGCACTCTCTGCAGCAGCTGAAAGCCAGCTTCTTTTCCTCACCTTCCTGCCAGAAGCAGGGGGAAGTGTATGGTGCACAGGGAGGGTGATTGGTGTAGCGAGGGGCAATAACTGGACCCGATCCCCCTGTATGGCACTCTCTGCAGCAGCTGAAATCCGGCTTCTTTTCCTCTCATTCCTGCCAGAAGCAGGGGGAAGTGTATGGTGCACAGGGAGGGTGATTGGTGTAGCGAGGGGCAATCAGTGGACCTGATCCCCCTGTATGGTGCTCTCTGCAGCAGCTGAAAGCTAGCTTCATCTTCTCTCCTTATTGCTGGCAGTAGGGGGAAATATATGGTGCACGGGGAGGGTGATCAGTATGGCGGGGGGCAATCATTGTAAACGATCCCCCTGTATGGCACTCTCTGCAGCAGCTGAAAGCCGGCTTCTTCTCGTCTCCTTCCTGCCAGAAGCAGGGGAAAGTGTATGGTGCACAGGGAGAGTGATCAGTGTGGTGAGGGGCAATCACTGGAACTGATCCCCCTGTATGGCACTCTCTGCAGCAGCTGAAAGCCGGCTTCTTCTCGTCTCCTTCCTGCCAGAAGCAGGGGGAAGTGTATGGTGCTGGATTCTTCTTCTCTCCTTATCGCTGGCAGTAGGGGGAAATATATGGTGCACAGGGAGGGTGATCAGTATGGCGGGGGGCAATCACTGGAACTGATCCCCCTGTATGGCGCTCTCTGCAGCAGCTGAAAGTCAAATTCTTCTTCTCTCCCTCCCACCGGCAGTAGGGGGAAATATATGGTGCACAGGGAGGGTGATTGGTGTGGTCTGGGGGTAAGCACTAGAATCGATCCCCCTGTGTATGGCGCTCTCTGCAGCAGCTGAAAGCTGGCTTCTTCTCTTCCTTCCACCGGCAGTAGGGGAAATGTATGGTGCACAGGGACGGTGATTGATGTGGCAGGGGGGCAATCACTGGAACCGATCCCCTGTATGGAACTCTATGCAGCAGCTGAAACCCAGCTTCCTCTCCTTCCTGTCAGCAGTAAGGGGAAATGTATGGTACACAGGGAGGGTTATCGGTGTGGCGGGGGGGGGATATTACTGGAACCGATCCCCTGTATGGTGCTCTCTGCAGCAGCTCAAAGCTGGCTTCTCCTCCTTTCCTTCCTGCCGGCAGCAGGGGGAAATATATGGTTCACAGGAAGGGTGATCGGAGTGGCGGAGGGGGGGGGCAATTACTGGAACCGATCCCCTGTATGGCTCTCTCTGCAGCACCTGAAATCTGGCTTCTTCTCCTCTCCCTTCTGCCGGCAGTAGGGGGAAACATATGATGCACAGGGAGGGTGATCGGAGTGGCGGGTGGGGCAATCACTGGAACCAATTCTCTGTATGGCGCTCTATGCAGCAGCTGAAACCCGGCTTCCTCTCTTTTCAGCCAGCAGTGAGGGGAAACGTATGGTACACAGGGAGGGTGATCGGTGTGGCGAGGGGGGGATATCACTGGAACAAATCCCCTGTATGGTGCTCTCTGCAGAAGCTGAAAGCTGGCTTCTTCTCATTTCCTTCCTGGCGTGGCAGGGGGGCAATCACTAGAACCGAACCCCCTATTTGGTGCTCTCTGCAGCAGCTGAAAGATGGCTTCTTCTCCTCTCCCTTCCACCAGATTTCAGCTGCTGCAGAGGGAATCATGCAGGGGATTGGTTCCAGTAATTGCCCCCCCCCCGCCACATCGATCACCCTCCCTGTGCACCATCTTTCCCCTGCTGCCCAGGCTCCCCTGTTTGCCCCCACCCCCGCAGTGCTGCTGGCTTCCCGCTGGCAGCTGTAAGCACACAATAGGATCCTTTAGTATAGAGAGAGTCATATTTACCATCGCCTTCCTTTCCTGAATGAACACAATGAGTGATCTGCATCAATCATCACTGTGTTCATTCATAACTGAAGCATAGTAAACTGTGTTTATTGTGGGGAGAGGGGGGCAGCCCTGTCAGGTTTGCTGTATGGAGCCCCGTGGTTTCTAACAGCAGCCCTGGTTAGCACCCATATATATTTTTTTACCCCTGTGTCCATTTGCTGAAATTTCCTTCACTTCCTGTGTCAAAGACATAACAGGAAGTGAGGTAAAAAAAAATCTTTGCAAAGTGAGAAAAATTCCCCTCTTAGGTGTCCCCTTTGGAAGGTTTCACCACTATTCCAGTTGAGGTGACAACTCGAGATTTTCCCTCACTTTTGTTCCAGGAAAAATTGGCCAACAGGACAAATAGAGAGGGCAAATCTCACATTGTTTTCCAACAAATACTTCATTTTTTATTTATTTTTTGTGGGTATCATATTGTGTTTGTTTGCAGTAAAATTAATTTTAGTATATTTTTTACTAAAAATATGCATTTGATAAATAGCTGTGCAAATATTATGCGGCATATAAAAAACTGCAGCTACCACCATTTTATTCTCCAGGGTCTCTGCTTTCAGAGATATATATATATATTTTGGGGGGGAGGGGGGTTACAGGAATTAATAGCAATTGTAAGACTTGACATGTTTGGTATCTATTTAGTCAACATAACCCAATCTTTTATATTTTAATTTTAAAAGTAATGCAACATACAAAATTAACCGGCATTATCTATAGAACATTTTTAAGATGTAGAAAACTTGGGGGTGAAACTATGAAAGTCAACTGGTTTGATTGGATGACAAGGATTTTTGGATTAAATATAGAATTGTAAAATAAAACAAGATAAAATAAAAAAAATTTTTTAAAAATTAAAAAAAAATAATTTTAGTGTATTTTCTCTTGAAATAATGCTCTTGATAAATAGCTGCGCAAATATTGTGCGAGTTAAAAAACTGCAGCTACCACCATTTTATTCTCCGGGGCCTCTGCTTTCAGAAATGTATACGTTTGGGAGAATTTACAGTTAATTTCTAGCAAAAAAAAAATGCAGATTTTCACATGTGTGATGTGTGAGTGATGGAGTGATTAAACGGTTTATTTTGTTAATAAATAAATGAATAAATAAATAAAAGTAATGATTACTAAGTAATAAAATAAAAGTAATGGGAACATACAAAATCAACTGGCGTTATCTATAGAACTTTTTTTAAGATGTAGAAAACTTGGGGGTAACTATGAAAGTCAACAGGAAATTTTGTATGATTGGATGATAAGGATTTTGGAATAAATATGGAATTGTAAAATAAAATTAAATAAAAAATAATAATAATAAATTAAATAAAAAATAAATAAATAAAAGTAATGGGAACATACAAAATCAACTGCCGTTAGCTATAGAGCTATTTAAAGATGTAGAAAAATTGAGGGTAACTATGAAAGTCAACTGGACATTTCGTATGATTGGACGATAGGGAGGCTGGATTAAATATTGAATTGTAAAATAAAATTAAATAAAAAAATAAATAAATGAAAATAATGGGAACATACAAAAATCAACTGCCGTTATCTATAGAACTTTTTTTAAGATGTAGAAAACTTGGGGGTAACTATGAAAGTCAACTGGAAATTGTATGATTGGATGATAAGGATTTTTGGATTAAATATGGAATTGTAAAATAAAATAATTAATTAATTAATTAAAAAATACATAAATAAAAGTAATGGGAACATACAAAATCAACTGCCATTATCTATAGAACTATTTAAAGATGTAGAAAACTTGAGGGTAGCTATGAAAGTCAACAGTAAATCGTATGATTGGATGATAAGGATTTTGGAATAAATATGGAATTGTAAAATAAAATTAAATAAAAAATAAAAAAATAAAAGTAATGGGAACATACAAAATCAAATGCCGTTATCTATAGAGCTATTTAAAGATGTAGAAAACTTGAGGGCAACTATTAAACTCAACTGGAAATTTCGTATGATTGGATGACAGGGATGCTGGATTAAATATTGAATTGTAAAATAAAATAAAATAAATATAGATAATAAAATAAAATATTGTGTTGTAGTAGGTTTGTTTAGCAGTGTGGACTTGTATTTGAGAAGGGCAGATTTGTAGAGGGTAAAGTCTTGGAAATATGGAATTGTAAAATAAAATAAAATAAATATAAAACAATAAATATGATGACTAAATGAATGAAATCAGAGTAATGATAAGTAAAGGTCATTGAGGGTCCGGTGATGATGTCACAGTGTCGGTCCTGCGGTCTCCTCGGTTTGGCGGTAATGTGGACTCGGCGGGGATGCGGAGGGAGCCGGTGAGGCGCTTTGCTCGGCGGTTTGCTCAGGGAGGCCGGTTCTCTTTTTTTTTTTTTCGATGGGGTTACATTTTTTCTGGAGGGTCTTTTGGCTCTTTAGTGAAAGCAGGCGTCAGTAACCCAATAACAGAGGCTGCCTAAGGAGGGCCTCCGCTGAGCCCTGGCTGGGGCCCGGCCCGATGATAGACGTGTCAGGGGTGTCATGGCCTGGGGGAGAGCGCGGAGAATGAAGAGAATTAAGGCCTTGTAATAGGAACCGCTGTCTGCCTTTCAGCAGCCCGGTCTGAAACAACAAACAGCAGCCAGGGGGGGGTGGGGGGGGGGATGTTGGGCGCGAGCCGCACATCGCCTCGCTCGGGAGACACGGGCCGGTCCGGCCATCTTCCTGCCGCATGAGGCACCTCGAACCTCGCCGAAGCTGCAGAGCGATGCCTCATGGCAAGTCAAATAAACACCAATACGGGTTGTGCCTCTGCATTCCCCCTAGCGATGGTCAGCTCTGTTGCCAAAAGTTACATTGTCACCAAATATAAAAGGCAGAGATATAGATTTTCATCAGAGTTGTACATCTCGACAGGTTTAACCCCTTCAGTACCAGGCTCTCCCCTCCCCCTTCCTGCCCAGGCCATTTTCCAGCTCTCAGCGCTCTCACACTTTGAATGACAATTGCGCGGTCGTGCTACGCTGTACACAGAGGAGATTTGTATCACTTTTTTCACACAAATAGAGATTTCTTTTGGTGGTATTTATTCACCACTGAGGGGTTTTATTTTTTGCTAAACAAACGAAAAAAAGACAGAGAAATAAAAAAAAAAAATGTTTTTCTTCGTTTCTGTTATAACATTTTTGTAAATAAATAATGTTTCGTCTTCACCGATGGGCACTGATGAGGCTGCACTGATAGGTGGCACTGATTGGGGGGCACTGATTGGGGGGCACCGATGGGCACTGATAGGTGGCACTGATAGGCGGCACTGATGGGCACCAATAGGGGGCACTTATAGATGGATAGGTGGTGCTGATGGGCACTGATAGGTGGCACTGATGGGCACTGATTGGGGGCACTGACGGGCACTTATAGGGGGCACTAACGGGTGGATAGGTGGTGCTGATGGGCACTGATAGGGGGCACTGATGGGCACTGATAGGTAGCACTGATGGGCACTCATAGATAGATAGGTGGTGCTGATGGGCTAATAGGGGGCACTGATGGGCACTGATAGGCAGCACTGATGGGCACTGACAGGCACTGATGGGCAGTAATGATGGCCACTGGTAGGTAGCACTGATGGGCACTGTTAGGCAGCACTGATAGGTGGCACTGATAGGCGACACTGATGGGCACTGATGAGGTTGCACTGATAAGCAACACTGATAGGGGGCATTAATGGGCACTGATAGGCAGCACTGATAGGTGGCACTGATGAGCATTGATAGGCAGCACTGATGGGCACTGATGAGGAAGCACTAATATGCAGCACTGATATAAACTGATGGGCACTGTGAGGCAGCACTAATGGGCACTGATAGGTACTGATAGGTGGCACTGATGTGCACTGATTGGTGGCACTGATGAGGCGGCACTGATGAGGTTGCACTGATATACGGCACTGATAGGAGGCACTGATAAGCAGCACTGATAGGGGGCACTGATAAGCAGCACTGATAGGGGGCACTGATAGGCAGCACTGATAGGCGGCACTGATGGGCATTGATAGGCAGCACTGATGGGCACTGATGAGGAGGCACTAATATGCAGCACTGATATAAACTGATGGGCACTGTGAGGCAGCACTAATGGGCAATGATAGGCGGCACTGATAGATGGCAATGATAGGTACTGATTGGTGGCACTGATGAGGCGGCACTGATGGGCATTAACAGGCAGCAATGATAGGCACTGATTAGCATCACTGGCGGGCATCGCTGATGGGGCTGCACTGATAATCAGGGCACTAATTATCAATGCAGATGTCCCCACTGAGAAAAGCTGCTCATCTGCTCTCCTATACTCACCGCACTGTCAGCATGAGGAGAGGAATGCCGATAACCGGCATCTCCTATTTACACTGTGATTGGACACATCTCATCACATGGTAAAGAGCCTTCATCATAGGCAGTGGCGGTTGGGGCTCGATAAATCGGGGGGGGGGGCAGCAAACCAACGCCACCCCCCTTCAGAAATGCGTTGCTAACGCGCATTGTGCTTGCATTGCCATGGCACTCAAAGCGTGGCGTGCCAAACCACATTGAAAAACCAGGAAGTAAAAAAGGTTTATGTCACACCAGCTACTGTTATGATTGGCCAAAACCAAAAACACATGACATCAAGAAAGTCGCATCAAGCCTCAAAGCAAGTCAAAGTCGCATCAAAGTCGCTTTAAAGTTGAATTGAAGTCGCACTACTTAGTCACATTAGAAATTGCATGAAAATCACATTAAAAAAAGGGGGAAAACGCATCAAAAACGCATACGCGGAAACACATCCGAAAATGTGGTGTGAACAGGCCCTAAGAGTTTATTATTATGTAAATGAAATAACTGAAGAGTTTACTTATAAAGATGGGTGTGATATCTCCCTTTTATTTCATTCTGTAACCTGATACAAAGTAACAAAAAAAAAAAAAAGAAGATGTGCCCCCGGAAATAAATGTAAAATATCGTCCAGCAGGTTACATCGGGGAACAGTTCCCAAGACGCTCAGGAAGTGGAGCTGTGAGGAGGGATGGTACTGATCTGGCCTGTGGCGCCCCCTAGCTGTAAAGCCACTGCACTGAACTCCGGACAATTATGGAGGATAACAGACTTTTTGAAGAGTGCGGTCAGGAAAACCCGAATAATGACCACCGGATCGGTCATGTGGGCTAATAACCCTTTCCAATCCAGAAATAGGCGGATCATTGGTTCATATCTTTATACCCTAAACCCATAGGTGTGTGCACCCCAAAGCTCAAACACGTATGTGTGTGTGTGTGCGCATGTGTATAGTATATACTGTATATACTGACAGTATCAGCAGAGCAATGGACGGTGTCAGTAGTTTTCATTATTCTTTTTTTTTTTCTTTTTTTTTACAATTCTATTTCTTTTACTACTTTTTTTTTTTTTTACTATATTTTTAGGAGCCCCATTTGGGGGCTTTGGTGAAATATCAGGGGTCCAAACAGGGGGAATCTGCGCCACACTAGGTGATTAGGGTGTGCCAATGCACACCTGGCGCACACCCTGTGCGCACTCCTATGCCCTAAACCTACATGCATTGAGACCATTACCATAAAAATACATAATATATGTAATATATACATTCAGTAGAATCAGCTGAACAGATCTGCATTTCCGGTCTTAATTGGCTTGGCGGCATACAGTGAATAAAAGAAAATCTTTCTGGATTTTTATAGTAACCGTTCTTTAACTGCTTGCCTTGCATGTAGAGCTAAAGTGCATCCGGAAAGTATTCACAGGGCTTCACTTTTTCCACATTTTGTTATGTTACAGCCTTATTCCAAAATGGATTAAATTCATTATTTTCCTAAAAATTCTACAAACCACCCCCCATAATGACAACGTGAAAAAAAAAATGTTTGAAATCTTTGTAAAACTTATTAAAAATAAAAAATGAAAAAATCCCATGTACATAAATATCACAGACTCCTCCCATGTACATAAATATCACAGGCTCCTCCCATGTACATAAGTATCACAGACTCCTCCCATGTACATAAGTATCACAGGCTCCTCCCATGTACATAAGTATCACAGACTCCTCCCATGTACAAAAGTATCACAGACTCCTCCCATGTACATAAGTATCACAGGCTCCTCCCATGTACAGAAGTATCACAGGCTCCTCCCATGTACATAGGTATCACAGGCTCCTCCCATGTACATAAGTATCACAGACTCCTCCCATGTACACAAGTATCACAGACTCCTCCCATGTACATAAGTATCACAGGCTACTCCCATGTAGGGTGCCCACGTGTCCCGGATTGCCCGGGACAATCCCGCAATTAGCAGTTCTGTCCCGGGTCCCGGGCACCCTCATTCCGGGACAATACAGTGTCCCGGAATTGCCCCTGGCCCTGACCCGATCTGGTGCCCTCTAAAATATCCCTCACATCCCTGCAGTCACTCACTGACAGCCTGTGATGGACCCCTGGCTGGTGAGACCCCTTTTTCATGAGCAGTTGGCTCAGTGTCCAAATGGTTGCTAGCTGCCGCTCTGCCTCGCATCTAGCAACCAGTGACATCATGAGGAGGAGAGAGGCAGAGCCCCAGCATTCACAACGGGAAAGATTTAACTTCCTGCTCCGCGCCTGGGTGGAAAGTGGCACACTGCATCTCGTGGCAGGCTATGGGTGGAAAGTGGCACACTGCATCTGGCGTCAGGCAACGGTGGCAAGTGAAACGCTGCATCTGGTGGCAGGCAATGGGTGACAAGTGGCACACTGCATCTGGTGGCAAGTGACACGCTGCATCTGGTGGCAGGCAATGGGTGGCAAGTGGCACACTGCATCTGGTGGCAAGTGGCACACTGCATCTGGTGGCAAGTGACACGCTGCATCTGGTGGCAAGTGACATGCTGCATCTGGCGGCAGGCAACAGTGGCAAGTAACAAGCTGCATCTAGGGGCAGGCATCGGTGGCAAGTGGCACACTGCATCAGGTGGCAAGTGACAAGCTCAGGGTCCCCACTGATTCTGCATTATGGTGAGTTGAACAATTTCATTATATATTACAATGTAATACAACACCAGCCATTCGCCCGACAAATCACCCCTGCCACTAAATTCCCTGTCAACCCCGAGCCTACAGGGGGGCAGGGGGGTGTCCCTGAATGGCAGTTTGGAAATGTGGTCACGCTACTCCCATGTACACAAGTATCACAGGCTCCTCCCATGTACATAAGTATCACAGGCTCCTCCCATGTACATAAGTATCACAGACTCCTCCCATGTACATAAGTATCACAGGCTCCTCCCATGTACATAAGTATCACAGACTCCTCCCATGTACATAAGTATCACAGGCTCCTCCCATGTACATAAGTATCACAGACTCCTCCCATGTACATAAGTATCACAGGCTCCTCCCATGTACATAAGTATCACAGACTCCTCCCATGTACATAAGTATCACAGGCTCCTCCCATGTACATAAGTATCACAGGCTCCTCCCATGTACATAAGTATCACAGACTCCTCCCATGTACATAAGTATCACAGGCTCCTCCCATGTACATAAGTATCACAGGCTACTCCCATGTACACAAGTATCACAGGCTCCTCCCATGTACATAAGTATCACAGACTCCTCCCATGTACATAAGTATCACAGGCTCCTCCCATGTACATAAGTATCACAGGCTCCTCCCATGTACATAGGTATCACAGGCTCCTCCCATGTACATAAGTATCACAGGTTCCTCCCATGTACATAAGTATCACAGACTCCTCCCATGTACATAAGTATCCACAGCCTTTGCCATGACACTCAGAATTGGAGCTCAGGTCCCTCCTGTTTCCACTGATCATCCTTGAGATGTTTCTACAACTTGATTGGAGTCCACCTGTGGTAAATTCAGTTGATTGGACATGATTTGGAAAGGCACACACCTGTCTATAGAAGGTCCCACAGATAACAGTGCATGTCAGAGCACAAACCAAGCCATGAAGTCCAAGGGATTGTCTGTAGACATCAGAGACAGGATTGTATGGAGGCACAGATCGGGGGAAGGGTACATAAACATTTCTGCAGCATTGAAGGTCCCAATGAGCACAGTGGCCTCCATCATCTGTAAATGGAAGAAGTTTGGAACCACCAGGACACTTCCTAGAGCAGGCCATCCGGCCAAACTGAGCGATCGGAGGAGAAGGGCCTTAGTCAGGGAGGTGACCAAGAACCGATGGTCACTCTGACAGAGCTCCAGCGTTTCTCTGTGGAGAGAGGAGAACCTTCCAAAAGAACAACCATCTCTGCAGCACTGCACCAATCAGGCCTGTATGGTAGAGTGACCAGACGGAAGACACTCCTCATTAAAAGGCACCTGAAGGGCTCTCAGATCATGAGAAACAAAATTCTCTGCTCTGATGAAACAAAGATTGAACTCTTTGGCCTGAATGGCAAGCATCATGTCTGGAGGAAACCAGGCACCGCTCATCACCTGGCCAATACCATCCCTACAGTGAAGCATGGTGGTGGCAGCATTGTGCTGTGGGGATGTTTTTCAACAGCAGGAACTGGGAGATTAGTCAGGATTGAGGGAAAGATGAATGCAGCAATGTACAGAGACATCCTTGATGAAAAACTGCTCCAGAGTGCTCTGGACCTCAGACTGTGGTGAAGGTTCAACTTCTAACAGGACAACGACCCTAAGCACACAGCCAAGATAACAAAGGAGTGGCTACGGGACAACTCTGTTAATGTCCTTAAGTGGCCCAGCCAGAGCCCAGACTTGAACCCGATTGAACATCTCTGGAGAGATCTGAAAATGGCTGTGCACCGACACTCCCCATCCAACCTGATGGAGCTTGAGAGGTCCTACAAAGAAGAATGGGAGAAACTGCCCAAAAATAGGTGTGCCAAACTTATAGCATCATACTCAACAAGACTTGAGGCTGTAATTGGTGCCAAAAGGAGCTTCACTAAAGTACTGAGCAAAGGCTGTGATACTTATGTACATGGGAGGAGCCTGTGATACTTATGTACATGGGAGGAGCCTGTGATACTTATGTACATGGGAGGAGCCTGTGATACTTATGTACATGGGAGGAGCCTGTGATACTTATGTACATGGGAGGAGCCTGTGATACTTATGTACATGGGAGGAGCCTGTGATACTTATGTACATGGGAGGAGCCTGTGATACTTATGTACATGGGAGGAGTCTGTGATACTTATGTACATGGGAGGAGCCTGTGATACTTATGTACATGGGAGGAGTCTGTGATACTTATGTACATGGGAGGAGTCTGTGATACCTATGTACATGGGAGGAGCCTGTGATACTTATGTACATGGGAGGAGTCTGTGATACTTATGTACATGGGAGGAGTCTGTGATACTTATGTACATGGGAGGAGTCTGTGATACTTATGTACATGGGAGGAGCCTGTGATACTTATGTACATGGGAGGAGCCTGTGATACTTATGTACATGGGAGGCGCCTGTGATACTTATGTACATGGGAGGAGTCTGTGATACTTATGTACATGGGAGGAGTCTGTGATACTTATGTACATGGGAGGAGTCTGTGATACTTATGTACATGGGAGGAGTCTGTGATACTTATGTACATGGGAGGAGCCTGTAATACTTATTTACATGGGAAGAGTCTGTGATACTTATGTGCATGGGAGGAGCCTGTGATACTTATGTGCATGGGAGGAGCCTGTGATACTTATGTGCATGGGAGGAGCCTGTGATACTTATGTGCATGGGAGGAGCCTGTGATACTTATGTGCATGGGAGGAGCCTGTGATACTTATGTGCATGGGAGGAGCCTGTGATACTTATGTGCATGGGAGGAGCCTGTGATACTTATGTGCATGGGAGGAGCCTGTGATACTTATGTGCATGGGAGGAGCCTGTGATACTTATGTGCATGGGAGGAGCCTGTGATACTTATGTGCATGGGAGGAGCCTGTGATACTTATGTGCATGGGAGGAGCCTGTGATACTTATGTGCATGGGAGGAGCCTGTGATACTTATGTGCATGGGAGGAGCCTGTGATACTTATGTACATGGGAGGAGTCTGTGATACTTATGTACATGGGAGGAGTCTGTGATACTTATGTACATGGGAGGAGTCTGTGATACTTATGTACATGGGATTTTTTTTCCATTTTTTATTTTTAATAAATTTGCAAAGATTTCAAACTTCTTTCACGTTGTCATTATGGGGTATTGTTTGTAGAATTTTGTGGAAATTAATAAATTGGGAATGTGGAAAAAGTGAAGCTCTGTAAATTCTTTCCGGATGCACTGTACATCAGGACTCATGATTGGTTGATTCATATACCAGACTTTTGGTATTACGTAGATTGGCCGGGACCCTCCTGGTTTTGGGATTGCCGGCAGCCTTTTCATTTGGAATGGTCTTCCTTTACGCAATTTGTGATGACACGTGAGACAACGCTTGATAACGCACCGCCATGCTGTAAATGGGCCCCTAATGCGCTCTCCAGGCTGGACGAGGGGAATGACGTGAATTTCCGCGTCTCCCTGCACCTGCCATTCGTGGGAATCTGCCGTCTCGTACTGAGGTCTGCCTGTCAGGAAGCCGTTCAGCGGCACGGAGGACGCAAGGTGTTAACGATCCCGCTCGCTGCGTCCAGATGGACACATTCCACCGCGTTTTATAGGAAGCATTTCTACTTTACTGCCTGCGAACGAGGCGACCAGCTTACAGCCGAGGAAACACGGATTTCCCATAAATCCACCGAGCGGGGAGAGCCGGCCAGGCACAAACTGGGCTGTAAAGGGGAACTCCGGCCGTGTTTAGGGAGGGATTCCACCTGCT
Organism: Lithobates clamitans; assembly: GCA_037952925.1. Lineage (NCBI taxonomy): Eukaryota > Metazoa > Chordata > Amphibia > Anura > Ranidae > Lithobates > Lithobates clamitans. The sequence goes on along the minus strand of JBBGZY010002300.1, from coordinate 30,382 downwards.
GCAGGAGAAAGCCTTCGCCGCCCAAAAAGAATGTGAGATCAACACTACAGCCGGTCATTAAACATCCGGGCAAAGACCGGAACAATGTGCTGAGGAATGATCCATCAAAGACCTACTCACTGGGAGAGGGGGATTTATGCTCTGAGGGGGTTGAGGGGAGGGGGATTTGTGCTCTGAGGGGGTTGGGGGGAGGGGGATTTGGGCTAGAAGAGAGGGATTGGGAGAGATTTGTGCTAGTTGAGGGTGATTTTTAGAGGGGGGGGGGGAGATTTATGCTCTGAGGGGAAAGTTGAGGGGCAGAGGATTTGTGCAAAGAGGGGGGGATGGGGGGGCGGGATTTGTGCTAGGAGAGGGAAATTTGAGGAGTAGAGGAGGAGAAGTGCTAGGAGAGAGGATTTGGGGGGGGGTGCTAGGAGAGGGTGACTTGAAGGGGGGGGGGGGGTATTATGCTCTGAGGGGTAATTTGAAGGGTAAAGGATTTGTGCAAAGAGAGGGGGATGGGGGGGTGCAGAATTTGTGCTAGGAGAGGGAAATTTGAGGGGTAGAGGAGTTGTGCTAGGAGAGAGGATTTGGGGGGGGGTTGTGCTGGGGGGATTTGTGCTAGGAGAGGGTGACTTGAAGGGGGGGCGGGTATTATGCTCTGAGGGGTAATTTGAGGGGGGGGGGGTAGAGGATTTGTGCAAAGAGAGGGGATTGGAGGGGTGAAGATTTGTGCTAGGAGAGGGAAATTTGAGGGGTAGAGGAGTTGTGCTAGGAGAGAGGATTTGTGGAGGGAATTTGTGCTGGGAAAGGGGGGAGTTAGAGGGGGGATTTATGCTCTGAGGGGAAAATTGAAAAAATTGAGGGGTAGAGGATTTGTGCTGGGAGAGGGGGGATTGGGGGAGATTTGTGCTAGGAGAGGGTAATTTGGAGGGGGGATTTATGCTCTGTATAAATGACAGTGGTCCAAAAAATGTGTCAAAATTGTCCGATGTGTCCGCCATAATGTCGCAGTCCCCATACAAATCGCAGATCGCCACCATTACTAGTAAAAACTAGCCAACCAACCAATATATGCTTATTGCAATTTTTTTACGAAATATATGTAGAATACATATCGGTCTAAACTGAGGAAAAAAATTGTTTTTTATATATTTTTGGGGGATATTTATTATCGCAAAAAGTCAAAAATATTGAGTTTTTTTCAAAATTGACACTTTTCTTTGTTTATAGCGCAAAAAAATAAAAACCGCAGAGGTGATCAAATACCAGCAAAAGAAAGGTCTCTTTGTGGGGGGAAAAAAAAGGACATCAATTTTGTTTGGGTGCAACATCGCACGATGATTTCAGAATTTTTTGATCTGTCTTGTACAGTAAAATGTGGAAGTGCCTTGGCGCTACATGCCAAATTAATGCTTCCCAAAAGTTCCTCCCGGCACAGCCTTTCATCCCTTCAAGTGGTGACACAATCCTCACCGCCATCCCATGTGTAGACATGACCTGTGACCCCACAGCCGCCCAGGAGGCACACAGCAGAGGAGGAGGGGGGGAGACCCAAATGGCTTGAACTTAGGGAGTGGATAGGAAGGTTCTCTTGATCTGTGTGATGGAGCAGACACTGAAATAAAGATAGAGGAAGCCCCTTTTCTTATTGGAGAAGATTCAAGAACTTTGCTAAGTGCTAGATCAGGGGTCTACTGAGGTCTACGGGGTCTACTGAGGTCTATGGGGGTCTACTGAGGTCTGCAGGGGCCTACTGAGGTCTACTGAGGTCTACGGGGTCTACTGAGGTCTACAGGGGCCTACTGAGGTCTACAGAGGTCTGCGGGGTCTACTGAGGTCTACAGGGGCCTACTGAGGTCTACAGGGGCCTACTGAGGTCTACAGGGGTCTACGGGGTCTACAGCGGTCTACTGAGGTCTACAGAGTCTACTGAGGTCTACAGGGACCTACTGAGGTCTACTGGGGTCTACGGGGTCTACTGAGGTCTACGGGGTCTACTGAGGTCTACAGGGGTCTACTGAGGTCTACAGGGGTCTACTGAGGTCTTCAGGAGTCTACTGAGGTCTACAGGGGCCTACTGAGGTCTTCAGGGGCCTACTGAGGTCTTCAGGGGTCTACTGAGGTCTACAGGGGTCTACAGGGTCTACTGAGGTCTACTGAGGTCTACAGGGGTCTACTGAGGTCTACAGGGGTCTACAGACTTTTTATACAAGGGGCCAATTTAGTGTCCTTCAGACCTTAGGTGCGCTGGACTGTTTCCAGTAAAAAATGTTCCAGCATCAGTGTAGGACAAGACAATGTTTCCGGCTTGGCTTAAATTACTTAGTTATATAATATTATATTAGTTTAAAAAAATTAAATACATAATTGCATACATACGCATGGTCAGTAAGAGGAGGAATAGTTTCCTGTCATTGGTGTCAGTGCAAGGAATTGTGCCCCATCTCTCCTGCCTGTGGAAGGAATAGTGCCCCATCATTGGTGTCAGTGGGAGGAATAGTGTCCCATCATTGATATCAGTGGGAGGAATAGTGCCTCATTATTGATGTCAGTGGGAGGAATAGTGCCCCATCATTGGTGTCAGTGGGAGGAATAGTGTCCCATTATTGATGTCAGTGCAAGGAATAGTGCCCCATCATTGCTGTCAGTGGGAAGAATAGTGCCCCATCATTGGTGTCAGTGGGAGGAATAGTGCCTCATTATTGATGTCAGTGGGAGGAATAGTGCCCCATCATTGGTGTCAGTGGGAGGAATAGTGTCCCATTATTAATGTCAGTGTGAGGAATAGTGCCCCATCATTGGTGTCAGTGGGAAGATTAGTGCCCCATCATTGGTGTCAGTGGGAGGAATAGTGCCTCATCATTGATGTCAATGGGAGGAATAGTGCCCCATCATTAGTGTCAGTGGGAAGAATAGTGCCCCATCATTGGTGTCAGTGGGAAGAATAGTGCCCCATCATTGGTGTCAGTGGGAAGAATAGTGTCCTCTCATTGGTGTAAGTGGGGGGAATAGTGCCCCATCATTAGTGTCAGTAAAAGGAATAGTGCCTCATCATTGGTAACAGTGGGAGGAATAGTGCCCCAATCATTGGTTTCAGTGGGAGGAATAGTGTCCCATCATTGATGTCAGTGGGAGGAATAGTGCCCCATCATTGGTGTCAGTGGGAGGAATAGTGCCCCATCATTGGTGCCAGTGGGAAGAATAGTGCCCCATCATTGATGTCAGTGGGAAGAATAATGCCCCATTGTTGGTGTCAGTGGAAGGAATAGTGCCCCATCATTGGTGTCAGTGGGAAGAATAATGCCCCATCGTTGGTGTCAGTGGGAAGAATAATGCCCCATCGTTGGTGTCAGTGGGAGGAACAGTGCCCCATCATTGGTGTTAGTGGGAGGAATAGTGTCCTATCATTGGTATCAGTGGGAGGAATAGTGCCCCATCATTGTTGTCAGTGGGAGGAACAGTGCCCCATCATTGGTATCAGTGGGAGGAATAGTGCCCCATCATTGGTGTCAGTGGGAGGAATAGTGCCCCATCATTGGTATCAGTGGGAGGAATAGTGCCCCATCATTGTTGTCAGTGGGAGGAATAGTGCCCCATCATTGGTGTCAGTGCAAGGAATAGTGCCCCATCTATGGTGTCAGTGGGAGGAATAATGCCCCATCGTTGGTGTCAGTGGAAGGAATAGTGCCCCATCATTGGTGTCAGTGGGAAGAATAGTGCCCCGTCATTGGTGTCAGTGGGAGGAATAGTACCCCATCATTGCTATCAGTGGGAGGAATAGTGCCCCATCATTGGTGTTAGTGGGAGGAATAGTGTCCCATCATTGGTATCAGTGGGAGGAATAGTGCCCCATCATTGGTGTCAGTGGGAGGAATAGTGCCCCATCATTGCTATCAGTGGGAGGAATAGTGCCCCATCATTAGTGTCAGTGGGAGGAATAGTGCCCCATCATTGGTATCAGTGGGAGGAATAGTGTCCTATCATTGGTATCAGTGGGAGGAATAGTGCCCCATCATTGGTGTCAGTGGGAACAATAATGCCCCATCGTTGGTGTCAGTGGAAGGAATAGTGCCCCATCATTGGTGTCAGTGGGAACAATAATGCCCCATCGTTGGTGTCAGTGGAAGGAATAGTGCCCCATCATTGGTGTCAGTGGGAAGAATAGTGCCCCGTCATTGGTGTCAGTGGGAGGAATAGTACCCCATCATTGCTATCAGTGGGAGGAATAGTGCCCCATCATTGGTGTTAGTGGGAGGAATAGTGTCCCATCATTGGTATCAGTGGGAGGAATAGTGCCCCATCATTGGTGTCAGTGGGAGGAATAGTGCCCCATCATTGCTATCAGTGGGAGGAATAGTGCCCCATCATTAGTGTCAGTGGGAGGAATAGTGCCCCATCATTGGTATCAGTGGGAGGAATAGTGTCCTATCATTGGTATCAGTGGGAGGAATAGTGCCCCATCATTGGTGTCAGTGGGAGGAATAGTGTCCTATCATTGGTATCGGTGGGAGGAATAGTGCCCCATCATTAGTGTCAGTGGGAGGAATAGTGTCCCAATCATTGGTGTCAGTGTGAGGAATTGTGCCCCATCATTGGTGTCAGTGGGAAGAATAGTGCCCCATCATTGGTGTCAGTGGGAAGAATAGTGCCCCATCATTGGTGTCAGTGGGAAGAATAGTGCCCCATCATTGGTGTCAGTGGGAAGAATAGTGCCCCATCATTGGTGTCAGTGGGAAGAATAGTGTCCTATCATTGGTGTCAGTGGGAAGAATAGTGTCCTATCATTGGTGTTGGTAGAAGGAATAGTGCTCCATCATTGGTGTCAGTGGGAGGAATAGTGCCCCATCATTGGTGTTGGTAGAAGGAATAGTGCCCCATCATTGGTGTCAGTGGGAGGAATAGTGCCCCATCATTGGTGTTGGTAGAAGGAATAGTGCCCCATCATTGGTGTCAGTGGGAGGAATAGTGCTCCATCATTGGTGTCAGTGGGAGGAATAGTGCCCCATCATTGGTGTCAATGGGAGGAATAGTGCCCCATCATTGGTGTCAGTGGGAGGAATAGTGCCCCATCATTGGTGTCAGTGGGAGGAATAGTGCCCCATCATTGGTGTCAGTGGGAGGAATAGTGCCCCATCATTGGTGTCAGTGGGAGGAATAGTGCCCCATCATTGGTGTCAGTGGGAGGAATAGTGCTCCATCATTGGTGTCAGTGGGAGGAATAGTGCCCCCAGTGCAGTGCGTTGGACAGTTTACAGCGCCGGATTAGTCCGATTACTGCAAATCCTGGTTTGGATAAAGCAGAAGATTTATTGCTCACAAAGGGCGATTATAAAAATATAAAATGGTAAAAAAATAAACCTCAACCATAAAGACTTTGTGTTGCCCCATCGGAGTCACCCCAGCCCCAGAATTAGCTGATATCCTTTATTTCTTGTACACCACCCCATCAGCGCAGGTCACCCCCCCCCCCCACTCGCCCTCATCTGGTTCTCATTTCCGCTCCGGTCTGAATAATCCCCGCCGCGTCTCCTTCACAACCAAATCTGAACAATTAGCCTTGAAATGACGCCTCGGCCCTCCGCCGGCCCTCATCGCCCTCTGCAAGCTTCAATCGGCCCTCGGGCCTCGCAGGGGAATCCTTCTTGTAAGCTGCCAATCCTAATTTCTCTGGGCGTCGGGTAACCCGGCACTGACAGCCGACGCTGCGGAGAACCAAAACACCGGCCTAATTCTATTTGAGCGCCAACGCATGACGCAGCGCCGAACGTAATGTCATGGTACCCAGGCTGGTTTTTTATTATTTTTTTTTTGTAATAATTTTTTGAAACATTCACATAAAATGCGCGATCTCCTCCTTTCTACTATCAGACGCTCATCTCGCAGACGTGATTGGCCCGGAAGGGTGACAACGTAGACGATGTCATGGGCCCCGATACCTGAGACGTTTGTGTCGCCTTCATGAGTGATGTACAAGTCCCAGAGGCGGCGGCGCTCACATCAAAGAAGAGACGCAGCGGCTGAATCCTGTAACCTGAACATCCCGCGACTAGAGCCCCGCCAATTCCCAGGATGCCCAGGGGTGAGAGCGGTCAACAGAAAACAGCCAAAGGGGGCTAGAGGAAGGGTTCAACCGGTTCAGCTCCCGCCCCTGTGCGCCCCCTACAGGCCAAATCAAACTTTACTTTTCTGCTATGGGCCGTATATTCAACAATAGCTACATAAGATAACAAAGTAATACATGTATCACTTTAAGACAAGCCTTTCTTTTATTGATATACAATGATTTGTTTATCCAATCCACAGACAAAAAAAAGTAACAAAACTAAATAATAATTTAAAAAAACATATTTTTTCTACTTTGATCAGCGTTAGTAAAATAATATTATTATTATTATTAATAATAATAATACTAATAATACTAATTATAATAATAATAATAATAATTATAAATAATAATTATAATAAATATAATTATTAATAATACAAATAATAAAATATTGTTTCTGTCAAACACTACACATTTTATTCTTTCATTTATGCCATTTAAAATGACACTCAAATTTTGATTCATAACAAAGCATTGCAAAGTTCTTGACAATTCAAATCAATTCTCTGTTTCAATATTGTATCTATCTCCTGTCTGATCAATGTTTATAAACAATGTTACTTTGTATCTCTCTATCTCCTGTCTGATCAATGTTTATAAACAATGTTACTTTGTATCTCTCTATCTCCTGTCTGATCAATGTTTATAAACAATGTTACTTTGTATCGCTCTATCTCCTGTCTGATCAATGTTTATATGTTAAGATAATTCAAAAAGTATCAGTGGTACCTTTAAGTCAGGGGTCGTCAAACTACGGCCCACCAAGGCCATTTACCCGGCCCGTGGGGGGGGGGGTTTTCGGATGTGAGCCTCAGTGGATGGTAACAGGAGCTCCGACCATCCTCCTGCACCATCCGTGCTCCTGATCGCCGGTGAGTAGAAGAGGCTGCTTTGCTGGGCACTGGAGAGGCTGCATTGCTGGGCACTGGAAAGGCTGTATTTCTGAACACTGGAGAGGGTGGCTGCATTGCTGGGCACTGGAGAAGCTGGCTGCATTGCTGGGCACTGGAGAGACTGGCTGCATTGCTGGGCACTGGAGAGACTGCTTTGCTGGGCACTGGAGAGGCTGCTTTGCTGGGCACTGGAGAGGCTGCTTTGCTGGGCACTGGAGAGGCTAGCTGCATTGCTGGGCACTGGAGAGGCTAGCTGCATTGCTGAGCACTGGAGAGTCTGGCTGCATTGCTGGGCACTGGAGAGGCTGGCTGCATTGCTGGGCACTGGAGAGGCTGAGTTGATGTGGACTGGTGTGGCTACATTGATGGGCACTAGGGAGGCTGGCTGCATTGCTGGGCGCTGAAGAGGCTGCATTGCTGGGCACGGGAGAGGCTTCATTGCTGGGCACTGTAGAGGCTGCATTGCTGGGCACCAGAGAGGCTGCATTTCTGGACACTGGAGAGGCTGGCTACATTGCTGGGCACTGGAGATGCTGCATTGCTGGGCACTGGAGGTGCTGCATTGCTGGGCACTGGAGGTGCTGCATTGCTGGGCACTGGAGAGGCTGGCTGAATTGCTGTGCACTGGAGAGGCTGGCTGCATTGCTTGGCACTGGTGAGGCTGGCTGCATAGATGGGCACTGGAGAGGCTGGCTGCATAGATGGGCACTGGAGAGGCTGGCTGCATTGCTGGGCACTGAAGGGGCTGGCTGCATTACTGGGCACTGGAGAGGCTGAATTGCTGGGCACTGGAGAGGCTGAATTGCTGGGCACTGGAGAAGCTGAATTGCTGGGCACTGGAGAGGTTGCATTGCTTGCCACTGGATAGGCTGCATTGCTGGCCACTGGTGAGGCTGCATTCTTGGCCACTGGAGAGGCAGGCTGCATTGCTGGGCATTGGAGAGGCTGGCTGCATTGATGGGCACTGGAGATGCTGCATTGCTGGGCATTAGAGAGGCTGCATTGCTAGGCACCGGGGAGGCTGAATTGCTAGGCACTGGAGAGGCTGCATTGCTGGGCACTGGAGAGGCTGGCTGCATTGCTGGGCACTGGAGAGGCTGGCTGCATTGCTGGGCACTGGAGAGGCTGTATTGCTGGTGACTGGAGAGGCTGCATTGCTGGGCACTAGGAAAGCTGGCTGCATTGCTGGGCACTGGAGAGGCTGCATTGCTTTAAGTGTATGTGAGTAACAGCAGCGACTAAACCATGTAATATAACCACAGTCCAAAATCCATTATCCAAATGCATCCAAAAAATGCCACGCTGGTTAAAAATAAAGTGAACAAACCTCAATAAACATTGATCAAACATAGTGATAAATTATAAATAAAAAAAGTAAAACGTAAAAAGTCCAAGTGAAAAAGCAGCAATCTCTAATGAAAAATATTATTCATTAGGGATTCCAACACCAAAATCTGTAGAAGCTCCTTCAGTGACACCCACCATCTCAGTTACCAGGGGCACTTACCAGATCCTGTTGACCCAATATTGTATCTATCTCCCGTCTGATCAATGTTTATAAACAATGTTACTTTGTATCTCTCTATCTCCCGTCTGATCAATGTTTATAAACAATGTTACTTTGTATCTCTCTATCTCCCGTCTGATCAATGTTTATAAACAATGTTACTTTGTATCTCTCTATCTCCCGTCTGATCAATGTTTATAAACAATGTTACTTTGTATCTCTCTATCTCCCGTCTGATCAATGTTTATAAACAATGTTACTTTGTATCTCTCTATCTCCCGTCTGATCAATGTTTATAAGCACCATATCACCAGGGAATATTTTAATGAAAGCTGAATACTTTAAAAAGTTAAAATGACTGTGGAAAACATTCAAATATTAAAACCTAAATGAGATTTTAGGAAACTAGCTTATCACCTGAACTATAACCCCGATACCTGCATCCAACGTATCAGCATGTGAAGCACAGAGCAAGAATCCTCTCCATAAACCACTTACAGCAAAGATTGCCACACCATCCCTTTAATCCAGGACACATATGAATTCCACAGGTTCTGAGGCTGATTTAATGCAGATAAGGCACCAAGTGAGTTTAATTACCACCTTAATCAGCCACAGAACCCGTGTAATCAATATGTGTCTTGGATTAAAGGGATGGTGTGGCAGGGCAGCAAGTCAGATATTTATTAACGGGCAGCGATGGATGGAAACAGAAGCGAGGGCCCCGAGGAGGAGAGGTGGGTAACAGATCGGTAATATTTATTCTAGGCTGTTACATGGCCAATCACAGCTAGGCAAGACCTGTGAGTATAGGAGATCATGATCCTTATTATCATGAATCCCCCCCCCCCCTCAGGTGTAACTTACCTGTGCTGACCATGAGATGAGCTTCAGGCTAGGTTCACACTGCTGCAGTGCGAATTTACCGCGATTTTACCGCGAATTTACCGCGATTTTACCGCGAATTTACCGCGAATTTACCGCGATTTTACCGCGAATTTCAGGAGTTGGATATAGCTGCGATTGATAGTCTAGCCAATGGAATCATAATGTAAAAAAAAAAAGGGTCTTAACTTCCTGTGTACTTCCTGGTTTTTGTGGAGAGTAGTGTGGTGGAATTCGCACATATGTGAACCATCAATGCGATTCAAGAACGATTTACATTGATGTCTATGGAGACTAAATTCGCAACGCAACGCAGTAAACTCGCACAGGACCTTTTTTTCACGCAGGTTATATTCGCAACGCGTCGATGTGAACGGCACTAATGTTAATCTATGTAATTTAAATGACTTGCGAATTTGAGCGATCGCAACGGCTCAAATTCGCAATAGAATTCGCAGCAGTGTGAACCTAGCCTAAAGGTTCACACTGACATGACAAGGGTGCCATCTAATGGTCACTCTGTAGTACTGCTCTTGTTTTAACTTCATACACTGCAGTTATCATATGTTTTATTTATTTATTTTTGTAACAGGTAATTATATCACACCAGAAATGTACGCAGTGCTTTACGTCTAAGGTCCCTATCTCATATTTATACATCATTGTTCATTGCTGCATCTGTGCAGCCGAGGATCGGAAATGTCTCACTGCCTGTGATTAGCGCAGCGCGGTGTCAGCTTCCTGGCGGGCGCAGGCATGTGGAGCTGCGAATATGCCTGAGCCCATCCTTACTCCTCAGTGCCCTTATGAATGTCCTCAGCCCCCCCCCCCCAGTGCCCCATTACTGTCCTGAGGTTTCCCCCCCCCCAGCACCTCATTACTGTCCTCAGCCCCCCCTCACAGCACCCCATTACTGTCCTTAGGTTCCCCCCCAGCACCTCATTACTGTCCTCAGCCCCCCCCTCACAGCACCCCATTACTGTCCTGAGGGTCCCCCCCCCCAGCACCTCATTACTGTCCTCAGCTCCCCCCCCCTCACAGCACCCCATTACTGTCCTTAGGTTCCCCCCCAGCACCTCATTACTGTCCTCAGCCCCCCCCTCACAGCACCCCATTACTGTCCTGAGGGTCCCCCCCCCCCCAGCACCTCATTACTGTCCTCAGCTCCCCCCCTCACAGCATCCCAATTACTGTCCTGAGGTTCCCCCCCCCCCAGCTCCCCATTGCTGTCTTCAGCTCCCTTTCCCCCCCATAGCGCCCCATTACTGTCCTCTGCTCTTCCTCACAGCTCCCCATTGCCATCCTCAGTTCCATCCCCAACATCCTATTACTGTCCTCAGCTAGACCATTACAGTGCCCTATTACTGTCCTCAGCTCTCCCCTGCCCCCCCCCCCCACAGCACCTCATTACTGTCCTCAGCTCCCCCCTGCCCCCCCCACAGCACCCCATTACTGTTCCCAGCCCCCTTCCCCCCACAGTGCCCTATTACTGTCCTCAGCTCCCCCCTGCCCTCCCACAGCACCCCATTACTGTCTTCAGCTCCCCGCTGCCCCCCACAGTGCCCTATTACTGTCCTTAGCTCCCCCCACCCCCAAAGTGCCCTATTATTGTTCTCAGCTCTCCCCACAGCGACCTATTATTGTCCTCAGGTCCCCGCCCCCACAGCACCCCATTACTGTACTCAGCTCCCCCCCTCACAGCATCTCAATTACTGTCCTGAGGTTCCCCCCCAGCTCCCCATTGCTGTCTTCAGCTCCCCTACTCCCCCATAGCGCCCCATTACTGTCCTCTGCCCTTCCACACAGCACCACATTACTGTCCCCAGGTTCCCTCACCCCCCAGCACCCCATTACTGTCCTCAGCTCCCACCCTCATAGCGCCCCATTACTGTCCTCTGCCCTCTCTCACAGCTCCCCATTGCCGTCCTCAGTTCCATCCCCAACATCCCATTACTGTCCTCAGCTCGACCATCACAGTGCCCTATTACTGTCCTCAGCTCCCCCCTGCCCCCCCCCACAGCACCTCATTACTGTCCTCAGCTCCCCCCACCGCACCCCATTACTGTCCTCAGCTCCCCCTGCCCCCCCACAGCACCCCATTACTGTCCCCAGCCCCCCTGCCCCCCACAGTGCCCTATCACTGTCCTCAGCTCCCCCCTGCTCTCCCACAGCACCCCATTACTGTCCTCATCTCCCCCCTGCCACCCATAGCGCCCTATTACTGTCCTTAGCTCTCCCCACCCCCGCAGCGCCCTATTATTGTTCTCAGCTCTCCCCACAGAACCCCATTACTGTACTCAGCTCCCCCTGCCCCCACAGCACCCCATTATTGTCCTCAGCTCCCCCCTGCCCCTCACAGTGCCCTATTACTGTCCTCAGCTCCCCCCACAGCTCCCTATTACTGTCCCCAGCCCCCCTGCCCCCCACAGTGCCCTATTACTGTCCTCAGCTCCCCCTGCCCCCCACAGCACCCCATTACTGTCCTCAGCTCCCCCCTGTCCCCCACAGCACCCCATTACTGTCCTCAGCTCCCCCCTGCCCCCCACAGCGCCCTATTACTGTCCTTAGCTCCTCCACCCCCACAGCGCCCTATTATTGTTCTCAGCTCTCCCCACAGCACTCCATTACTGTCCTCAGGTCCCCGCCCTCACAGCACCCCATTACTGTCCTCAGCTCCCCCCTGCCCCCCACAGCGCCCTATTACTGTCCTCAGCTCCCCCCACAGCGCCCTATTATTGTACTCAGCTCTCCCCTGCCCCCCACAGCAACCCATTACTGTCCTCAGCTCCCCCCCTGCCCCCCACAGCTCCCTATAACTGTCCTCAGCTCCCCCACAGCACCCTATTACTGTCCTCAGCTCCCCCACAGCACCCTATTATTGTCCTCAGCTTTCCCCTGCCCCCCCCCACAGCACCCCATTACTGTCCTTAGCTCCCCCCCTGCCCACCACAGCACCCCATTACTGTCCTCAGCTCCCCTCCTTGCAACGCCCCATTACTGCCTTCCCCCCATCGCCTCCTTGTTGTTCCTCCTCCTGTCTTACCTTACCTAGACTGTCCAGACGGCTGGAGACACAGCAGGGCTGGACACAGGGCGGGAGCTGCAAGCTGGTGATTGGCTGCTAGAACTGCCCCGATCATCAGTGCAGCCCTTTCAGTGCTAATCAGTGCTGCCTATAAGTGCCTATCAGTGCCCATTAGTGCCACCTATCAGGGCTGCCTATCAGTGCCACCTAACAGTGCTTCCTCATCAGTGCTGACAGTAAGTGCTCATCAGTGCCACATATCAGTGCCCATCAGTGTCATCTTGTTTGTTTAGGAAGAAATAAAAAATAAACAGTGGTGATTAAATACCACCAAAAGAAAGCTTTGTTATTAAAAAAAAATTCTATGTCATTTGGGTACAGTGTTGCATGAAAGCTGAAAATTGGCCTGGGCAGGAAGGGGGTGAAAATGCCGGTATTGAAGGGGTTAATGAGGGCAAATCAGCTGAAATGTACTACAGTACATAGAATGAGCGCAGGCAGGTGTTTTACTACAGGAAATAAGATGACACAGCTGGGTAAAATTGGCAGCAGCAGGACAATTTTTAAACGGCAAGGTTAGGCCCAAATTTCCCAGATACGAGTTGCACAGGCTGGGGCTAGACTCGGGGCTGGGACTTCACTACAAGAAATAAGGTACTGCAGAGGATACAGCAATGTGAAAGTGACCAGCAGCAAGATGGTTCTAATCAGGGATAATAGGCCTAACTGGTGCTTGCCTAACTTTTGTCCTATCTATGGGGATGGGGGGTGCAGTGAATGTGAGTGTTACGGGGCTAGCAGGAAGGTTGGGATTGTAGCCTGCACATGTGGGCCAAGGTATTCACCAGTGCACCCAATAAAGGGGTGATGGGCTTTGCTGTAGATCAAGGGTGTCAAACTCAATTTCATCGTTGGCCGCATCAGCATTATGATTGCCCTCAAAAGGGCCGGTTGTATCTGTAAGATTAGATGTCCAGCGCATCCCCTCCCCTTACATTAGATGTCAAGAGCCACCCCACCATCAGACGTGGAGTCCCCCACTCTCCCTTACATCACAGTGTACCCCCCTTTCCTTATGCTGCTGCTAGGAAGAAGCTGTATGCATTGCTTGAAAGCAGAAAGTAAGGGTCTGGAGGAGGACCAGAGAAGGGCTGGAGCTCTCCTGCACCTGCAGGAGAGGTGCGAGGGCCACTTGAAATGGCCTGGAGGGCCGGATTCGGCCCGCGGGCCTTGTGTTTGACAACTGTGCCCGAGATGGATCCAAGGTTGTGCCCCTTGGCAGGATACAGCTGTCCAGATATAGGAATTCTCTTGAGACAAAGTGGGTGCAGGAATTCCAGGAGGTGATGGTGTGCTGAAAGCACTGAAGAGCAAAAAGCACCGGGAGCACTGGGGTGCTGGTATCACAGACAGGAAGGGGTGCAAGGGCCTTTGGGAGCACTGGGGTGCTGGTATCAGAGGCTGAAGAGAAAGGGTCCCTAGGGGCACTGGAGTGCTGGTATCAGACAGGCAATAGTGCAAAGGCCTCTAGGAGCACTGGGGTGCTGGTATTACAGGCTGGAGTGCAAGGGTCTCTGGGAACACTGGAGCGCTGGTATCACAAACAGACAAGAGTCTCTAGGAGCACTGGGGTGCTGGTATCACAGGCAGGAGTGCAAGGTTCTCTAGGAGCACTGGGGTTCTGGTATCACAGACAGGCAAGAGTCCAAGGGTCTCTAGGAGCACTGGGGTGCTGGTATCACAGACAGGCAGGGGTCCAAGGGTCTATAGGAGCACTGGGGTGCTGGTATCACAGACAGGCAAGGGTCCAATGGTCTCTAGGAGCACTGGGATGCTGGTATCACAGACACACAAGGGTCCAAGGGTCTCTAGGAGCACTGGGATGCTGGTATCACAGACACACAAGGGTCCAAGGGTCTCTGGGAGCACTGGGGTTCTGGTATCACAGACAGGCAGGGGTCCAAGGGTCTCTAGGAGCACTGGGGTGCTGGTATCACAGACAGAAAAGAGTCTTTAGGAGCACTGGGGTGCTGGTATCACAGGCAGGAGTGTAAGGGTCTCTACGAGCACTGGGGTTCTGGTATCACAGACAAGCAGGGGTCCAAGGGTCTCTAGGAGCACTGGGGTGCTGGTATCACAGACAGGCAGGGGTCCAAGGGTCTCTAGGAGCACTGGGGTGCTGGTATCACAGACACGCAGGGGTCCAAGGGTCTCTGGGAGCACTGGGGTTCTGGTATCACAGACCGGCAGGGGTCCAAGGGTCTCTAGGAGCGCTGGGATGCTGGTATCACAGACACGCAGGGGTCCAAGGGTCTCTAGGAGCACTGGGGTGCTGGTACCAGACAGGCAGGGATGCAAGGGTCTCTGGGAGCATTGGGGTGCTGTTATTAGACAGGAGTTCAAAAGTCTCTAGGAGCACTGGGGTGCTGGTAGAAGGGACTGGAGTGCCAGGGTCTCTAGGGACACTGGGGTGCTGGTGAAATGCAGTAACAGGGACTAGGAAGATGTTCTGAAGAATAGCCAATGTATGGTATATAGCCGGCTATATTAATCATCAGGTAATGCAGGGTGGCCCCCATAGCTTCCAGCTTTGTGCAACAAGCAGGTAGGAACCAACCACGTGTTTGCAGGACTACAAGTACCAGGTCAGCCTTGCATGTCTGTGGGACTAGAGGTAACAGATCAGGTTTGTACCATTGAGTCATATAATGTCAGGTGGATTAGGTGCACATTGTTTTCACACTTTTTTTTTTTTTCCTTTCAAATGATTCAGCAATATACTGCAAACAAAAGACAGCTCCAAGGACAGATGGTTGGTGACCATTGAATGCCCCGCTTTGAGCTACCTAAGCTAAAAAAAAACCCTTACCTATGGAAAATAGGAAAAGAAAAAAAACAACCCACTACCACCCTTGAAGCTGAAGCCCATTTAAGGGCCCCCAAAGTCTCTATAAAGAGGACCTGTCACCTGCCCATGCTATCACATAGGTGACTTTTTAGCCACTTTGTCATAGCAATAAAGATGAAAAAAATTAAAATGGAGGAAATATACAAAATAATGAAAAAAAAAAATGAAAGCACCCCTGTCACCACCACAAACACCCCATATAAAAAGCACAGCATAGGACAGGCATGTGTATGTATATATCAATTGCGCTACGTGAACGGCAGAGCGACTGCAATAATTCTAAGGCCGTAATTCACGGTTAACTCTAAACTGATGACCTGTAAAGACCTTTAAAGCATTGCCTATGGAAAATTTTGGGTACCGTCATTTTTTTTTTTTTTTTTTGTAATTCCACTGGCGTGTGAAATTTTAAGCCTTGACATGTTTGGTATCTATTTACTTGATGCAACCCAATCAAGAAAAATGCTGACTATGACCCTAAGAACACCATCCCTACAGTCACACACGAAGGTGGAAACATGATCTTTTGGGGCTGTTTCTCTGGTACAGGTACAGGCTGACTTTGCCGCATTGAGGGGCCACTGGACGGGATCATGTATTGTTGTCATAAACCATTAAATCAGACCGAGACAGAAGTACAGTTAAATCACACTTGTGTGATAATAAAAGTAAAAAGAACAAACGTAGTCAAACATAGCCAGAGTTCAGTAACCGGATTGGATAGTCAGCCAAGCCAGAAGTCAGGGATTAATGTAGTGGAACAGCAAGCAGGATGTGGAGCCAGACGGGATGTCAGCAAAGCATGTCTTTAAAAAGGGCCAGAGGAGATAGTCTCTGTGATGTTGACCAAGGCGAAGGCAGAGATCACTGGGCTGAACGGCTTAAGTAGGCAGGACTGACGAGAAGGATATTATCAACAGCTGAGTAACTGTGGAGAGATAGGCGCTGACAATTAGCCGACAGCTGAGCAGCCAGCTCAGAAAAGGAAGGGCTGAGCCCAGCCCTGGCAATTGTAAAATCTTGGATGAGAACCTTCTTCCCACAGCCAGAACACTGAAGATTTCTCATGGATGGGTCTTCCAGCATGGCAATGACCCAAAACATACCGCCAAGGCAACAAAGAAGTGGCTCAAGAAGAAGCACATTAAGGTCAGGGAGTGGCCTAGCCAGTCTCCAGACCTTAATCCTATAGAAAATTTATGGAGGGAGCTGAACCTTCGAGTTGCCAAGCAACAGCCAAGAAACCTTAAGGATATCCTCTTTTGAGGCACATTGCATTCGTCTATTCTCTCCCATTTCTCTAAGAATTGCTGTCATCTACCGGCCCCCTGGACCAGTATCAGCTTTCCTTGATGACTTCTCAGCCTGGCTACCCTACTTTCTCTCTTCTGAAATCCCCACAATTATTCTCGGTGACTTCAACATCCCGGTTAAGACTAACACTACTATTACTTCTAAACTTCTCAGTCTAACCTCATCCATTGACCTGAAGCAATGGATACAGGCTCCTACTCACTCCAACGGCAACACCCTTGACCTTGTCTTCTTTCCAACAATCCTCTCCCACTCTCTGATCACCACCTTATTAGTTTTGCTCTCTCCCTGTCTTCCACCTCCTCTCCCTCCAACTGCCTAACAGTTACAAGTAGAAACCTTCGCCACGCGCTACCTCAACCCTTCTCTTCTCTACTCTGCTACTGATCACCTCTATGACAAAATCTCACCCCAGTCCTGCCCCAACCTAGCCACATTCATCTACAACAGCTCACTGTCTTCCTCCCTAGACAAGCTTGCCCCCCTCACTACACGCAGGACTAGGCCCCAGCCGCTACAACCCTGGCAAACAGATGACACCAGAAGTCTCAGAAAACGTAGCCGAGCTCTTGAGCGCCTGTGGCATAAGAATAAGTTTCAGGAAGACTTCACACAATACAAATCTGCCCTCCTAAAATACTATTCCTGCCTTCACACTGCCAAACAGACCTACTTTATCACACTCATTAACACCTTCTCATCCAGTCCACGTCAACTCTTCTCTACCTTCAACACTCTACTCTGTCCTCCACTGCCTTCACCCACCAACTCACTCATTGCCCAGGAGATCGCCAATCACTTCAAAACTAAGTGATACAATTCATGAGGAGATCTCCAACCTCCCCCATGCAACACCCCATGTCCACAGATACAATCATTACTTCCCTCATTCAACCCTGCTACTATTAATGAGGTTGCTAAACTTTTATCTAACACTCATCTAACCACCTGCCCCCTGGATCCTGCTCCCTCGCAAATGCTACGCTCACCCTCTGACTCGATTCTACGCTCTCTAACTCACATTTTCAACCTCTCCCTCTCTTGTGGCATCTTCCCAAACTCTCTAAAACATACGCTAGTCACCCCCTATACTTAAAAAGCCCTCACTGGACCCCACC
Organism: Lithobates clamitans; assembly: GCA_037952925.1. Classification (NCBI taxonomy): domain Eukaryota; kingdom Metazoa; phylum Chordata; class Amphibia; order Anura; family Ranidae; genus Lithobates; species Lithobates clamitans. The sequence goes on along the minus strand of JBBGZY010002300.1, from coordinate 12,644 downwards.
AATCTTAACAGCCTACGTCCCATCTCCTTACTCGCCTTCTCCTCCAAACTTCTTGAAAGACAACCGACTAAGCGACCATCTGACCATGAATAAACTTCTAGATCCCCTCCAGTCCGGATTTCACCCCCAACACTCCAGGGAAACTGCTCTTCTTCAACTCTCAAATGACCAACTAATGGCTAAAACCAGTGAACACTATTCTGTACTACTTCTGGATCTCTCTGCTGCCTTTGACACAGTGGACCACCCCCTCCTCCTCAATAAACTCCACTCCTTTGGTCTCTGTGATTGTACTCTTCGCTGGTTCTCATCCTACCTATCCCACCGCTCCTTCAGTGTCACTTACAACTCTACTTCCTCCTCTCCTCTTCCTTTCTCTGTTGGAGTCCCCCAAGGTTCTGTTCTTGGACCTCTCCTTTTCTCAATCTACACCACCTCCCTGGGTCAGTTGATTGCCTCCCATGGCTTTAAATATCATCTCTACGCTGATGACACCCAAATCTATCTCTCCACCCCCTAGCTCTCTCCATCTGTCTCCTGACGCATTACCAACTTACTAGCAGACATATCAGCCTGGATGTCACATCACTTCCTTAAACTCAACCTATCCAAAACCAAGCTCATGATATTTCCCCATCAGGTGCCACTTCCCCTGATTTCTCTGTCAATATCAACGGCTCAACTGTCAACCCATCTCCCCACGCCAAGGTCCTAGGTGTAATCCTGGACTCTGAACTAACCTTTCGGCCCCACATTCTATCACTATCCAAAACTTGCCGCCTCAATCTCCGCAACATCTCCAAGATACGCCCCTTCCTAACCAATGTCACCACAAAGCTTCTAATCCACTCCCTGGTCATCTCTCGCCTCGAGTACTGCAACTCCTCCTCATTGGCTTACCTCTAAATAGGCTCCTCCCCACTTCAGTCCATCATGAACGCTGCTGTCCGGCTCATCCACCTCACAAACCGCTCAGTGTCTGCTACACCCCTCTGCCAATCCTTCCATTGGCTGTCATTCAGTCACCAAATTAAATTCAAGATACTAACTATAACCTACAAAGCCATCCACAACCTGGCCCCCAGCTACATCTCTAACCTAGTCACAAAATACCAACCTAATCCTTCTCTTCGCTCCTCCCAAGACCTCCTGCTCTCAAACTCCCTTGTCACCTCCTCCCATACTCGCCTTCAGGACTTCTCCAGAGCCTCTCCCATCCTCTGGAATGCTCTACCCCAATACTTCTGATTTTCTCCTACTTTATCCACTTTCAGACGATCCCTGAAAACTCATATCTTCAGAGAAGCCTATCTGGCCCCCACCTAACAACTGTACATTTATCTTCTCAATCAGCACATCACCCACAGTTATTACCTCTTGTATCTCTTGACCTTCCCTCTTAGATTGTAAGCTCTAAGGAGCAGGACCCTCTGATTCCTAATAATGTGTATTGTATTTGTACTGTCTACCCTCATGTTGTAAAGCACTGCGTAAACTGTTGGCGCTATATAAATCCTGTATAATAATAATAATAATAATATTAATTTAGGGAAGATCTGCAAATAAGAGTGGACCAAAATCCCTCCTGAGATGTGTGCAAACCTGGTCACCAACTACAAGAAATGTCGGACCTCTGTGATCGCCAACAAGAGTTTCTCCACCAACTACTAAGTCATGTTCTGCTTGGGGATCAAATACTTATTTTACTCACTGAACTGCAACTCCATTTATAAAATTTGTATTGTGAGTTTTTTTTCTGGATTTTTGGTTGATGTCCTGTCTCTATCCCAGTGTTTCTCAACTCCAGTCCTCAAGGCGCCCCAACAGGTCATGTTTTCAGGATTTCCCTCAGATGAAACAGCTGTGGTAATTACTAAGGCAGTGAAACCGTGAAACCGATCAAATCACCTGTGCAAAATAATGGGAAGCCTGAAAACATGACCTGTTGGGGCGCCTTGAGGACTGGAGTTGAGAAACACTGCTCTATCCTATAAAATACACCTATGATAAAAAATGATGGACCCTTCATTTCTTTGTAAGTGGGCAAACTTACACAATCTGCAGGGGATCAAATTATTATTTCCCCCCCACTGTATATCTAGAAGAAGTGGGTCCCGTTCAGGTTGGATTTTTTTTTTTTTGGGAAAGTTGAAAATGTTCTGGCGTCGTCTTCCGCTGTCCACGCTGTAAAATGAAGGGAAGACCCAGCAGTAAAGGGTTACCCTCTCCCAGCCGAGCCCCCACCACCACCACCGCCACCCTCCAGCTGGGCCGCAGTGCGCTGTCGTAACACAAAGCACTCCCCTCAGCCTACACAAAGCCAGAGGTCAGCGCGGGGTTAAGCTGGATTGTTTGTTCCCCTAAAAAGAAAAAGAAGGAAACGGTGGTGGCGGCTCCAACCTGCGTTTGTTTTTTTTTTGATCCATCTGTTGGGTGAAAGTTTCCTCCTGTGTACTTTGCACAGAGAAAGGGGGAGGGGGACGGACCCTCTCCTGCAAGCCTGTCCTGCTGGATCCGGAGCCCATAGGCAGGTAGGTGAACATGGTGGACTGGGTGGAGCGGCCGCGTGTGCTAGGGGGGGCTGTGGCAAAGGGAGACGAGGCCATCGCTGCGAAACGCTTAAAGAGATATCGTGGACGGAATTGTTTTGCTCAGTAATCAATTTCCACTGTTTATATTTTTAAAAACCATCCATGATTGAGTACAATGCTAAAGCAAAGGACATACATCAAATACACAGGAACCATATTATACACAATATAAATATAGACATATATATATATATATACAAATGTAATAAAAAGAGTTGCGGTTCAGTTAGTAAAATAAAAATTTGATCCCCAAGTAAAACATGACCTAGTTCTTGGTGGAGAAACCCTTGTTGGCAAGCACAGAGGTCAGACGTTTCTTGTAGGTGGTGACCAGGTTTGCAGACATCTCAGGAGGGATTTTGGTCCACTCTTCTTTACAGATCTTCTCTAAATCCTTAAGGTTTTTTGACTGTCGCTTGGCAACTCGAAGGTTCAGCTCCCTCCATATATTTTCTATAGAATTAAGGTATGGAGACTGGCTGGGCCACTCCATAACCTTAATGTGCTTCTCCTTTGTTGCCTTGACGGTATGTTTTGGGTCATTGTCATGCTGGAGGACCCATCTTCAGTGTTCTGGCTGAGGCAAAATGGTTCTCATCCAAGATATTACAAGACATGACCCCGTCTATTGGGCCCTCAATGCAAATGCAAAGTCGGCCTGTACCTTAAGCAGAGAAACAGCCCCAAAGCATCATGTTTCCACCTCCGTGCTTGGCTGTAGGGATGGTGTTCTTAGGGTCATAGTCAGCATTTTTCTTCCATTAAACACGGCGAGTCGAGTTAATGTCAAAGAGCTCAATTTTGGTCTCCTCTGACCACAGCACTTTCTCCCAATCCTTCTCTGAATCATTTAGATGTTCATTGGTAAACTTCAGACGAGCCTCTACATGTGTCTTCCTGAGGAGAGGTACCTTGCGGGCGCTGCAGGATTTCAATCCATAGCGGCGTATTGTGTTACCAATGGTTTGTTTGGTGACTGTGGTCCGGACTACCTCAAGATCATTCACAAGCTCCTCCTGTGTAGTTCTGGGCTGACCCCTCACTTTTCTCATGACCATCCTCACCCCATGGGGTGAGATCTTGCATGGAGCTCCAGACCGAGGGCGATTGATGGTTAATTTGTATTTCTTCCATTTGCGAATAATCGCTCCAATAGTTGTCTCCTTCTCACCAAGCTTCTCGCTGATGGTCTTGTAGCCCATTCCAGCCTTGTGCAGGTTCTTCAATCCTGTCCCTGACATTCTTTGACAGCTCTTTGGTCTTGCCCATGATGGGTTGAATGGAAGAAAGAGATTCTGTGGACAGGTGTCTTTTATACACATAATGAGTTGTCGTTAGGAGAACCTTCTTACATTGACAGGACTAATCTGTGTACCACATGAGCACCTACTGTAGCCAGTCTGTGGGGGGGCAGAATTATTGTTGGTTGACCGGTGCAGTTTCTATGGGGCCTGAGGGTGGAAAGTGCCCCATTAAGGGGGCCTTTCAGTCAATTTATTTATGGAAACACTGTGTGCATGTGAGGATAACACAAATCCCGTACATTCATTAAGTATTGCAGAGGTTGCTGTGAATTTCGGTCCGAATACAAATTTGGACACATTTTTGGTTATTCTGAGATTTGGATGTACCTGGATCATCTCCAAATGAAATAGTAACGAATTTAGTTGAAATCCCTTAAAATTTGTTTCGTTCGTTCGTTTTCTAATGAATTCCAACTTTTCAGAACAATCCGGATTGGTCGAAAAACGATCGCATCGAATTCTGTGTGAAGAAATAGTCGGTTGCAAAGCAGCGGGCCGGGAAGCCGGCCGCCCGCCCTCATTAATAACCATTGACAGAAGGTTAAAAAATGTCATTTTTGCTGCAGCAGGTTCCATATATGGTACGGAGGCGCCACTTTACAGGCAGACTAAGGGGACCACCTACTATATTTAAAGGAATTTTTTATTGTTGCACTTTAAGCATCATTAAAAATCACTGCTTCTGAAAAAAAAACTATAGTTTTTTTAAAAATAATTTTTGCTTTGATACATGTCCCCCAGGGTAGTACCCGGACCCCATACCCATACTCAGGTTGAAGTCAGTACTCTGTGCAGGCCAGTCGTGTTCCTCCACCCCAAACTCTCCCATCCATGTCTTTATGGACCTTGCTTTGTGCACTGGTGCGCAGTCATGTTGGAACAGGAAGGGGCCGTCCCAAACTGTTCCCACAAAGTTGGGAGCATCAAATTGTCTAAAATGTCTTGGTATGCTGACGCCTTAAGTGTTCCCTTCACTGAAACCAAGGGGGCCAAGCCCAACCCCTGAAAAACATCCCCCCACCATAATCCCCCCTCCACCAAATGATGTGGACCAGTCCATAAAGACATGGATGAGCGATTTGGGGTGGAGGAACTTGACTGACCTGTCCTCAACCCGATAGAACACCTTTGGGATGAATTAGAGCAGAGACTGCGAGCCAGGCCTTCTCGTCCAACATCAGTGCCTGACCTCACAAATGAGCTTCTGGAAGAATGGTCAAACATTCCCATAGACACCCTCCTAAACCTTGTGGACGGCCTTCCCAGAAGAGGTGAAGCTGTTATAGCTGCAAAGGGTGGAGCCAACTCAATATTGAACCCTACGGACTAAGACTGGGAGGCCATTAAAGTTCATGTGTGTGTAAAGGCAGGCGTCCCAATACTTTTGGGTAATATAGTGTACTTTAAGATCAATGACAGTAGGGAGGTCCCCAGGGGGCCCTATAACAATTTTCCTATGGGGGGGGGGCCCCCATGGTCTACAGTTGAGAAGTAATCAGATTGAGTAGCGATGCTTCCTGGACACTTTAAAACGTTACAATGTTCCATAATATGTTATCGTTGTCGGTGGGCGGTCTCTCTCTCTCTCTCTCTCTGTCTCTCTCTCTCTCTCTCTCTTTTTCTCTCTCCTTTCTCTCTCTCTCTCTCTCTCTCTCTTCTTCTCTCTCTCTCTCTCTCTCTCTCTCTCTCTCTCTCTCTCTCTCTCTCTCTCTCTCTCTCTCTCTCTCTCTCTCTCTCTCTCTCTCTCTCTCTCTCTCTCTCTCTTCTCTCTCTCTCTCTCTCTCTCTCTCTCTCTCTCTCTCTTTTGTTGCACAGATAAATAGATATTAATTACCAGAGCTCTGCCCCATTCAGAATCAGCTGGTGTCCGTCAGGCACAGTGACATCGCCCCCTGCAGTGCCAGGCCGGGAATCTTGTTATGAAACGTCCATGTGACACACGCAGAGTACATTGTACACAATGGGGCGAGCTGCATGTGTCGGTGACAACTCAGCACGAGGGCCTAAGCGCTTTCTAAATATCTACTTGTCATTCATAGGTTTGGCAGCAAACATGATTTATATATATACACATACACATACAGTGCCTTGAAAAAGTATTCATACCCCTTGACTTTTCCCACATTTTGTCACGTTACAACCAAAAGCATAAATGTATTTTATTGGGATTTTATGTGATAGACCAACACAAAGTGGCACATAATTGTGAAGGGGAAGGAAAATTATAAATTATACAAATAAATGTGAAAAGTGTGGGGGGGGGGGGACATTTGTATTCAGCTCCCTTTACTCTGATACCCCTAACTAAAAATCTAGTGGAACCAATTGCCTTCAGAAGTTACCTAATTTAGTAAATGGAGTCCACCTGTGTGTAATTTAATCTCAGTATAAATACAGCTGTTCTGTGCAGCCCTCAGAGGTTTTTAGAGAACCTTAGTGAACAAACAGCATCATGAAGGCCAAGGAACACACCAGACAGGTCAGGGATGAAGTTGTGGAGAAGTATAAAGCAGGGTTAGGTTATAAAAAATATCCCAAGCTTTGAACATCTCACGGAGCTCTGTTCAATCCATCATCGGAAAATGGAAAGAGTATGGCACAACTGCAAACCTACCAAGACATGGCCGTCCACCTAAACTGACCGGCCGGGCAAGGAGAACATTCATCAGAGAAGAGCCAAGAGGTCCATGGTAACTCTGGAGGAGCTGCAGAGATCCACAGCTCAGGTGGGAGAATCTGTCCACAGGACAACTATTAGTCGTGTTCTCCACAAATCTGACCTTTCTGGAAGAGTGACAAGAAGAAAGACATTGGTGAAAGAAAGTCATAAGAAGTCCTGTTTGTAGTTTGTGAGAAGCCATGTGGAGGACACAGCAAACATGTGGAAGAAGGTGATCTGGTCAGATGAGAACAAAATTCTACTTTTTGGCCTAAAAGCAAAAACGCTATGTGTGGGGAAAACTAACACTGCACATCACCCTGAACACACCATCCCCACCGTGAAACATGGTGGTGGCAGCATCATGTGGTGGGGATGCTTTTCTTCAGCAGGGACAGGGAAGCTGGTCAGAGTTGGTGGGAAAATGGATGGAGACAAATACAGGACAATCTTAGAAGAAAACCTGTTAGAGTCTGCAGAAGACTTGAGACTGGGGGGAGGTTCACCTTCCAGCAGGACAACGATCCTAAACATCCAGCCAGAGCTACAATGGAATGGTTTAGATCAAAGCATATTCATGTGTTAGAATGGCCCAGTCACAGTCCAGACCTAAATCCCATTGAGAATCTGTGGCAAGACTTGAAAATTGCTGTTCACAGATGCTCTCCATCCAATCTGACAGAACTTGAGATATTTTGCAAAGAAGAAGAATGGGCAAAAATGTCCTCTCTAGATGTGCAAAGCTGGTAGAGACATCCCCAAAAAGACTTGCAGCTGTAATTGTAGAGAAAGGGGGTTCTACAAAGTATTGACTTCGGGGGGCGCCATACAAATGCCCCCCTCCCGCCCCCCCACACTTTTTACAATTTGGAAAACTATTTATCATTTTCCTTCCACTTCACAATTATGAGCCACTTTGTGTTGGTCTATCACATAAAATCCCAATAAAAATACATTTACGTTTTTGGTTGTAACATGAGAAAATGTGGAAAATTTCAAGGGGTATGAATACTTTTTCAAGGCACTGTAGTCCAAAAATATTTTTTTTTGCTAGAAAATACCTAGAACCCAAAAACATCATATTTTTTTTTTTTCTAACACCCTAGAGAATAAAATGGCGGTCATTGCAATACTTTCTGTCACACCGTATTTGCGCAGCGATCTCACAAGCGCACTCTTATTTGAAAAAATAAACTTTTTTTTAATAAAAGTAAGAACAAAAGTAAAGTTAGCCCAATTTTTTTTTAATTGTGAAAGATAATGTTACGCCGAGTAAATTGATACCCAACATGTCACGCTTCAAAATTTTACCCTTAAAAACCTCCATAGGCGATGTTTAAAAATTTCTACGGGTTGCATGTTTGAGTTACAGAGGAGGTCTAGGGCTCAAATTATTGCTCTCGCTCTAACGATCGCGGCGATACCTCACATGTGTGGTTTAAACACCGTTTTCATATGCGGGCGCTACTCACGTATGCGTTTGCTTCTGCGCGCGAGCTTGTTGGGACAGGGCGCTTTAAAACTTTTTTTTTCTTATTTATTTTGCTTAATTTTTTTATTTTGATACAGTTCTTTTTTCCCATGCCATGGAGATTATATATATATATAAAATCTCTCTCTATATCTTTTCATGTGACAACACTGAAGAAATGACACTTGTCTACAATGTAAAGTAGTGAGTGTACAGCTTGTATAACAGTGTAAATTTGCTGTCCCCTCAAATAACTCAACACACAGCCATTAATGTCTAAACCACTGGCACAAAAGTGAGTACACCCCTAAGTGAAAATGTCCAAATTGGGCCCAAAGTGTCAATATTTTGTGTGGCCACCATTATTTTCCAGCACTGCCTTAACCCTCTTGGGCATGGAGTTCACCAGAGCTTCACGGGTTACCACTGGAGTCCTCTTCCCCTCCCCCATGATGACATCACAGAGCTGGTGGATGTTAGAGACCTTGTGCTCCTCCACCTTCTGTTTGAGGATGTCCCACAGATGATCAATAGGGTTTAGGTCTGGAGACATGCTTGGCCAGTCATCACCTTTACCCTCAGCTTCTTTAGCAAGGCAGTGGTGGTCTTGGAGGTGTGTTTGGGGTCGTTATCATGTTGGAATACTGCCCTGCAGCCCAGTCTCTGAAGGGGGGGATCATGCTCTGCTTCAGTATGTCACAGTACATGTTGGCATTCATGGTTCCCTCAATGATCTGTAGCTCCCCAGTGCCGGCAGGCATTCATGCAGCCCCAGACCATGACACTCCCACCACCATGCTTGACAGTAGACAAGACACACTTGTCTTTGTCTCCTCACCTGGTTGCCCCCACACACGCTGTCACCATCTGAACCAAATACCTTTATCTTGGTCTCATCAGACCACAGGACATGGTTCCAGTAATCCATGTCCTTAGTCTGCTTGTCTTCAGCAAACTGTTTGCGGACTTTCTTGTACATCATCTTTAGAAGAGGCTTCCTTCTGGGAAGACAGCCATACAGACCAATTTGATGCAGTGTGCGGCGTATGGTCTGAGCACTGACAGGCTGACCCCCCACCCCTTCAACCTCTGCAGCAATGCTGGCAGCCCCTCATACGTCTATTTCCCAAAGACAACCTCTGGATATGACGCTGAGCACGTGACCTCAACTTCTTTGGTGGACCATGGTGAGGCCTGTTCTGAGTGGAACCTGTCCTGTTATACCGCTGTATGGTCTTGGCCACCGTGCTGCAGCTCAGTTTCAGGGTCTTGGCAATCTTCTTATAGCCTAGGCCATCTTTATGTAGAGCAACAATTCTTTTTTTTCAGATCCTCAGAGAGTTCTTTGCCATGAGGTGCCATGTTGAACTTTCAGTGACCAGTATGAGAGAGTGAGAGCGATAACACCAAATTTAACACACCTGCTCCCCATTCACACCTGAGACCTTGTAACACTAACGAGTCACATGACACTGGGGGAGGGAAAATGTCTAATGGGGCCCAATTTGGACATTTTCACTCAGGGGTGTACTCACTTTTGTTGCCAGCGGTTTAGACATTAATGGCTGTGTGTTGAGTTATTTTGAGGGGACAGCAAATTTACACTGTTATACAAGCTGTACACTCACTACTTTACATTGTAGACAAGTCTCATTTCTTCAGTGTTGTCACAAGAAAAGATAGAAGAAAATATTTTACACAAATGTGAGGGGTGTACTTACTTTAATTTGTGAGATACTATATATAGTATATATGTGCAAGACTGCAAGTATTCATCTCTACAGCTGGATCAGGATCAGTTGTTTGAAATACATTTTGGAATGGACGGGTTAGTTTTTTTTCTTTCTTTTTTTTTTTCACACACAGTTTATAAAATAAATAGATGGTTGGCAACTCTTCCCCTTGTCTCCATGTACTGACCATGGCACGGGTGGCACATCTGGACAAGCTTCCTGTTGGTGCCAATGGTGGGACCAACACCGAACGTTGCTGACACAACCGCCTGCAGTCACCACCAGGGGGCACATGTGACGGAGTGACAACTCAGGGGGATCAACCAGGAGGCGGTTGTCAACCTTAACCAGGAAAGTTCCTCAACAAGGACCTTCACGGCGGGATCACCAGGGGTTACTTTACTGAAATGTGAAGGTTTTAGAAGATTCGATTTTTAAAATGACTTTTGAAAAGACATTCACATGTTAAAGTTCTTTTATGAGATTTTAATGATTGACTTTAGTTTTACTTTACACGCGCCTGAAAGGATTCCATGTAACATTCCTGTGCTGAATGCTCGGAATGCTCGGCATCTGACAAATTTTGACAGAATGTGAATTTTAATGTCCAGTGGCGGGACTAGAGAGAGGCCGGGGAGAGCCTGGGGAGCTCTGGTGACATAAACTATTTTATTTTTATAAAATGCCATTGGTATCTTTTTTTTTTTTTTTTTCTTAACCTGTTCCAACGCTTCCTGGTGGTGACAACAGAGGAGCCCTCGCTGTGCAATGTGTGTCTGCATGGCTGCTTGCAGTCTCCTGCTAGGGGGGAATGTGACTGAGTGACAACGCTGGAGCACAATCGGAAGGAAGGGACAGAGAGGGTTGTCACCCTATAACAGGAAGTTGACCGGCACAGCGGGTGTGGCTGGGTAAGGGGGAGAGAACTCTCCTCCCCATCTTCTTGCTGACCCATAAGTGACGGTGTGTGACGTCACTTCCGGGTGCTCCCGTCATTTGACGTCACTTCCTGGTGCACCGGTCAGCCTCCCCCCTGGCCAGCATGGCTGGGAAAGAATGCATTGCATTACATTCAGCGGAGAAAAAGACCACCGGGTGTCCGTTAAAGAGTACCTGTCACCAAAAAAATCATCACATATGGATGGGGAAAAAAAAAAAGTTAAGTAAAAAAAATTTTTTTTTTTTCTTGCAAAAAATTTAAGTTACACCAAGCACATAAAATACCCCCTCCAAAAAATGTTGAGGCCACCCGACTTCACATCTACACACAAGTGCAAACGCATGCGTCAGGGGCGCCTACGCATGAAAACATCGATTGCAGTACACATGTTACATATCGCTGTGCACGCAGGAGTGAGAGCAATACTTCAAACACCTCTGCAATGTTTAATGACGACCTGTAGGGGACTTTTTAAAGTGTCCCCTATAGAAAATACAGGGTACTGATGTTGGTCACCATTTCAAGGGCGCACACAAATTTAAGGTTTGACATGTTGGGATATCAATTTACTCGGCGCAACCTTGTCCTTTTTTTTATATTTTAACATAAAATTGGGTAATTTATTGCGTTTGTGTACCCTAAGTTTAACTTTAATGCATTTTTTTATTTTACTGAAATTTTGTTTTTCCTAGACCTTTTACAGTAATATCGCGTGACGTAAAAAATTGGAGCTTCCACTATTTTATTGTCCAGGGTGTCTAAATCTAAAAAATATATAATGTTTTGGGGCTTTTATGTGATCTTCAGGCCTACATTTTTTTTTTTTTTTTTTTTTAAGGTGTGCAAAAATGGCTCTGGTAGCGAAAGGGTTAGGAATTGAGACCATTTTTATAATGACAAACCTGTTTAACCACTTGCCTCCCAAGCTAATTCTGACACTTCTCTCCTACGTAGAAAATCACTCAGGACCCCCAAACATTATATATAATATGTTTGGTAATATGTATAATATGTATGTATGTATATATATATATATATATATATATATATATATATATATATATATATATATACCCTGTTTTCCCGAAAATAAGGACCTAGCGTGACTGTCGGTGATGGCTGCAATATAAGCCCTATCCCCCAAATAAGCCCTAGTTAAAGTCCTTGTAGGTCTTATTTTCAGGGTAGGGCTTATTTTGCTATTTTGCAGCCATCACTGACAATCACGCTAGGTCTTATTTTCGGGGAAACAGGCTATATATATATATATATATATATATATATATATATATATATATATATATATATATATATATATATATATATATATATATATATTATATATATATATATATTTATTTATTTTTTAGCAGAGACCCTAGGGAATAAAATGGCGATTGTTGCAGCTTTTTATGTCGCACCGTATTTTGCACAGCAATTTTTCAAATGCAATTTTTTTATTGTTTTGGAGGGGAAAAAAACCCCTTCATGAATTTTTTTTTTAAAAAAACCTCAAAGTTAGCCCGATTTTATTTTATTTTATTTTTATAATGTGAGCTATCATGCTTCTCTGAGTAAATAGATGCCTATCATGTCCACGCTTTAAAATTGCGCACACTTGTGTAATGGCGCCAACTTTGGTACTTAAAAATAGGCGATACTTTAACATTTTTTTTTTTTTTTTTTTACAGATTACCAGTTTAGAGTTTCAGAAAAGGTCTTGGCCTAGAACGATTGCTCCCATTCTCACGTTTGCGGTGATACCTCACATGTGTTTGAATGTTGGTTACATATGCGGCCACGATCTATGTATGCCTGCGCTTTTGTGTGCGAAATTTTTTTTTTTTTTTTTATTGTTTATTTTATTGCACATTTTTATTTATTTTTTTTATTACACTTTTTCCTTTTTTTTTAATCACTTTTATTCCTATTACAATGAATGTAAA